>VZDJ01000116.1:26215513-26282001 GCA_008694505.1 Cyanoderma ruficeps | reverse complement strand
AGCAATGGGCATGAACTGAAGTACAATAAACTCTACTTAACACAAGGAAAGAGAATTCCTCTGTGAGACTGGAGAAGCAGAGGAATAGGTTGCCCAGCAATTTTCTAGATTCCTCAATTGTTCAAGGTATTCACACCTACTGGACACAGTCCTCAGCAGCTTGTTTTCTTTGACTCTGCATTGAGCAAGGGCATGGACTTGAGGATCTCCAGATCATCCAGCCATAACTGCTTTGAGACATTGTGAACAGAAAATTCATGGATGACATCAAGGAGTTTCAACAATAGAGGAGATGTAAATGCACAGTGGTTAAATGTATCCACAATAATTAAATCTGCCAGCAAGGTCCATGGACACGTGAATATATCGGGCTACTTCCTGGGTCTTACCAGTTTCAGATTACTGGTGCAATTCTGGCACTTCCAGTAAGTGATTTTCAAGTTATATGAGGACCTATGCCCTAGTAACAGGCACCTTTGATTGGTAGAGGCTAATATTCCAATATAATCTACAAAATGTGCCTCAGAATTTCTGTCTTATCTATTGCACACACTGAGATCGGAGCAGCAGGAATTTTATGCAAAACAAAGTACCATAAAAGTCCACAAAAGCCATGAGTTATGAGACTGCATTGCTGCTGGCAGATCAGCAATCCATTGTGCAGTTCTCAGATCAGGAATAAATGGAACTTTTGTCTTGGCTCTTGACCACTTAGCAGGAGATAAAATGGATAGGATCAACTTTGTCTTACTGTAGTCAAAAGTCTTGAAACACAGGAAACATTTGTATAGGAATATCAGCCTCAAGTAGTGAATAACCCATTTTTTCAGTGGTCAGCTGCTGGCTGGAACAAGTGTTCAATAAATTATACTGTTATAGTTGGATTAAAACCCAAACGTTTTCTATGCATTTTCAGTCAAAAATTTTAAGTTTCAGACTGCTGAATTTTTTCAGTCAGAGTTTTCATTTCTAGTGGCTCTTAGAGCTGTTTAACCCATAACAAGCTCCACTAAGTTCATTGATCAATCATTTTGTTTCAGTTTAACGAAGGAATAATAAGACTTATAATAACGCTTTAGCCAGCCTCATTATTTCTTCCTTTGTTCTCACAACTTGACAAGAATTACGTATTTCTGAAGCCTTTTAATGACCCGTGAGCTTTGAAAATGTATTTGAAAGTGATTCTTTGGCCACAATACTACATCTTTGCCAAGGATTTTTGTTCATCCTCTATACCTCCCAGAAATTATCTAAATCCAAAATAAATTATCTTAAATCAATTTTCTTTCTGGTTAAATGCAGAAATGCAAAGAAAAAGCTGAATTAAACTACTTTAAAAATTATCAACTGTATTTACTGGGAATGTTAGTGGATTAAAAGAAAATTGTTACAAAATTTCTGTATGTATACTGTTTAAGGACATTCAAAAGCTAACACAGTAAGAATTCCTTTTTGTGATATGGCTGTGGTACCATGTCTCACAGTGCTGGTGTTTCAAGTCTATTTATGTGCAGGGAAACACCTGTGGTCCTAAGGGAAAGAAAAACCATGTTAAATTTGCGTAATGTTCTTCATCCTAAAGAAGCCAACTGCACTAGAGGTCTTGATTCCTCAACATGTAATTTTACATTTCTAGCTGAGAATGATTTTGATAATTTCCCCACTCAGCCCAGGTTGTGCCAAGTCCTCCCGGGAATTCCCTGGGCAGCAGATGTCTACATGTGCTGCTCCATGCTCTTTATCTTCTAGGAATTTTTTCTTTCAAAGCTTAAAAACCAGAAAACACTCCAAAGAGCCATAATGAAAAAGCCAGGCTTACTTGTTTTGCATTTTCTCTGATCAAGGCCCCAGTAATTTATACCTTTTGTATAAAAAATGTGTGCCTTGATTCGTCGTTTGAAGTAGAACTAGATTTTTGTTTGTATCTATCACAAATCTTTAAACCTATTAATACTTTCTGCATTCTTCCCTGCACTAATCGAAGATCTAAAAACATCAAGCAGTTTATCTTAGGAATGTGCAGCTTTAATAATTAAAATCTTTACCAAAGAAAAAGCTACCAATTAACGAAAGAAACGTCTTCCTATCTGCAGTGCTGTACTCAGTGCAACACAATCTAATTTTCTGAGCTGCGTGTTTTATTTTCTCTGAGTCATATATGAGTCATAGCAAGATAGGAAACAAAGGGCAGTATGTGCCATTTCCTTTCGCATTTTATTTTTTCCCCACCTAACTGGCAAATAATTTCTGCCAGTGTGCTTTTTATGGTGTGAGGGATGCTCTACATCTGGTCATCTGAGGCAGCAGCATTTACTGATTTAATGGGCAATGACAACTTCAAATATTTCTCTCCTTACACCCCCCCCCCNCCCCCCCCCAATCACATTACAAGGCATTCTATAACAATTCATAGTCAGGGAAGAGAAGTTGGTTAATTTTGCCACAGTAAATGAAACCAGGTTTAAACCTATATTGCTGGATTAAATATTGCATGGTAAATGTGCATTGACATTTAACTGTGAGCCAAGAGAAACCATTAAAATTAAATATTTGAATTAGCAAATGTTTAAATAAGTTACGTACATAACTTTTCTACTACGACTAGCCTCCAAAATTTTTTCTAAACCACTGGGGCTGTTAAGTGTTTGCCTTAACCTCTGCATGATCAGGCCTCCAACACACTTGAAATCCATCCTGAAGATATTTGCTGAAATACTCACTGCTCGAGTGAAGCTCTCAGCTTATAAATTTCACAATGATGGTGCATATTGAGGGCAAACATACCTCAGCCTCCACACTGGAGAACTCCCCAAACCCACGCCAGACTGTGCCACACCCTCCTGCACAGTGCAGAGCCTGGCACAACTGGGCCATGGCCATGCTGTGCCAAGCAGCAGGTTTTGTTCTTCACCATTCAAAGACAGAGGTGAGGTTGTCCTGGTGGGCTCCACGCTATGTTTGCTGTTACATAAATAACCAAGATTTCAAGTAAAGAACAGAGCCTAGAAGCTGGTTGCACAATAGTTCATGGGCAGGCACTGGCTGCAGTAATCAGGTGCCCAAGGGCTCGCAGCCTGGTGGAAGGAGCTGGCAAGGCTTGCTTGCCTAAGCCAGGCACTTCAGCAAACATCTCTTTGTTAGGGAAGATGGATTTTGTATTGGTTTATTTATCTAAATATAATGGAAAGAATAAAGGGGAAAGGGTGGTGGAGACATTTTAAAATGAGAGGATATAAAAAATATTTTTATGGCTTTCACTGATATTCAGATATATTAGACTGACTTCAAGCTCAACAAATCAGAACAGATCAGATCCATAGAAATGTTCAAAATACTGTAAAAAGATTCTGCATTGTGTTTGCAAGTTAGAATTTCATACATCTCATCTCTTGCTACATCCTATCCTCCTCTCTGACCTATATGCTCTTCTTGAGGATTTCACTGTGCTGCAGCTCTGGCTTTGGTGTTCCCTGCTCCATGTGAATACAACAACACAATGAATCTACTCTGTTCTGTCATAAGGATGACAAGTCATCCCTTCGAAAAGAAAAAGACAATAGCCATTGACTTATTCCATTGTTCTCTTTGTAGCTGCCACCCTACAGTGTAGCAAGATTGGTGTGGTTTTGAACCAAGAACTTGAGCTAAGAATAATAATAACATGGGTTTTTACTGGAGTGACCAGCAGCCTTGGAAGAAAAATGCTAGTAAAAGCCTTTTCAAATAAGATTTGGCAGAGCATTTCAGGGAAGTGTGGTTAAAAAAAGAAAATGTGAGGGCAGATGTTGTTTATTAATAATCATAATTTGCATTTATTAAGAGCACTATAATGACTACACCATTTGTCCTAAACTTAAGCTTTTATATAGAGCTGGAGAACACTTATTATCCATAGCCAAGGAATGGTGAGGAGAACTTCAGGCCTTGATGCAAATGCGACAGTGCAAATACCTCTTTGGGGCTATTGATAATATTTTCTATTCATTCACCAGTATTTAATAGAGGGGGAAGTTATAGAGACATGTGGGGTTTTGCTGCAATTTTGTAGGTTGTGGTTGCATGATAACAGAAAGTTGTCAGAAATCATTAGCTACTCCACTGACTTAACTCACAAATATTAAACCCTTGTGTGTCTTTAAACTTTCATCCAGTTCAATCCTCAATCCATGTTATCTCCCAGCTCTCTTCCCCTTCAGGAGCCTTCCACTGAAATATTTCCTTTATCACAGTGGCACACAGTAAGTGAGAGGCATTCAAGTCTGGTCTAAGGTGTTTTTCCCCTGGGAAGTTTTGAAGTAATTTCCAGTTCCCACTCCTTATGAAACATGTGGCCCAGACCCTTTCCCAGCTCCTTGGCTCTTCTCTGGACACGCTCCAGCACCTCAATGACATTTTGCAGTGAGGGGCCCAAAACTGAACCCAGGATCCGAGGTGCCCCAGCAGTGCTGGTTCCCTGTACATGCCGCACGATGGCACTCAGGGTGAGAGAGATAAGATGTTACAGACATGAGGCGTTGTGCTGTGCTGATCTCACAGCAGATCTGGCTGTATTTTTCACTGGCAGAATCAAGATATCATCTTGAGAAGAGGGAATTTATGGTCCATGTACTATGATTAAATAACAGAGCCTAATATTACAGGGTGGCAACCAATTTGAGGGTTGTTAAACTTGCCCTGGTCTTTTGGCTTCCTTCCATGTTGAGTTGTTATGTCAAGCCCACCTCTTTTCGTGAAGAGAGCCTCCCCCAAGGAAAGCCTGTCTGGCTTGGATTTTAATCTTGAATCATCAATGAAATTAGTGCAAGGAAATTGCTGAATCCACCAAATTACTCAGACAGTGTGACCAGGTGTTTTGCAAGGTTTACATAATCTGGTATGGAATTACTTTCTTCATTTTCTGCTTCAAGAGAACCCCCTCCAGAGTGAAAATAGTGACTGAGGGGAGAACTCATTATGGTCTGCAGCTTCCTTATGGAGGGGAAGTGAGGGACAGCCCCAATCTGTGGTGGCCAGTGACAGGACTCAAGGGCATGGCTTGAAGTTGTGTCAGGGAGGTTTAGGCTGGATACCAGGGAAAGGCTCTTCCCTCACAAGGTGCTGGGCACTGCCCAGGCTCCCCAGGGAATGGGCACAGCCCTGAGGCTGCCAGAGCTCCCGGAGTTTTTGGACAATACTCCCAGGGATGCCCAGGGTGGGATTGTTGGAGTGTCTGTGCAGGGACAGGAGCTGGACTCGATGATCCCTGTCGATCCCTTCCAACTCAGGATATTCTGTGATTCTATGAACTGCCAGGGGCTGACAGCAAAAATTAAACTATGCACAGGAAACACCAGATGGAACAGCAGTTGAATTCATGTTTTCCTGGATGACAAAAGAATTCAGCTCTGAGAAAGTTGAAAAGACCTGTTCAGTCTTTATCCCTCATTGTGTTATGTCCAAAACATAAAAAATGCTGGAAAATATATAAATTCTAGATTAACAGATTTCTTGCACTCTAATATATCCAGACTCAGGTGTATATTAATAGAACTTGTTTATAGAACCTAAACTACAATTTCAACATTTCAGTTTTACCATTAAGAAAGCAAACAACAAGCCTAAAGATCACAAATTTCACTCCCCATAGAACTGCTGATGTAGCATTTTTGTTGTATGAGGATGACTGATGTGAAGTGGGATTAACAGGCATGAGTCAGGAAGCACATTCCTACTATTTATTCTAGAGCTTCTGAAAATCTAGCAGCATAGTTTCTTCCAGAATCCAATTGGCATTTAAAGATGTCATCTGTCAAAGGGGACAGATTTATTCAGATCCATGTTCAGCCCCAGTCTCAGAACTGGATTCCCAACGCTGTATCGGGCCAGCAACAACAATCACACTTTCCTCATCAGAGCTTGCCTCTCTCTTGGACCTGTGAACACAGCCTTGGTAGCATCTGGAAGAATAGTCATAGGCCCTGCACACCACCAGCTTACACTGCAGGTAAACCTCTGAATTGCTCTGAATGAACTG
This sequence comes from Cyanoderma ruficeps, assembly GCA_008694505.1. Lineage (NCBI taxonomy): Eukaryota > Metazoa > Chordata > Aves > Passeriformes > Timaliidae > Cyanoderma > Cyanoderma ruficeps. The sequence continues at coordinate 26,275,988 of VZDJ01000116.1, read as the reverse complement.
GAAGGCATTGAATCTAAACCGGAGGATGTGTCTGTGGGGTGAGGAATACTTAGTAAAGGTAGGATCTTTGACACACCTAAAAAGAAACAAACAAACAAACAAAACCCTCTCATGAGTACACACTGCAGTCAGTCATTTACATGCAATAAAACACATGGCATGAGAAGTGATTTTTAAACATAATGAAAATGGTTCAGAAAGCTGCAAGTGGGAAAAGTAAAATGCATTTCTTTGGCAGAATTGAGTCACATCACCTTTCCTCAGCCTGTCGTGTGTCTGATACCTTGTGTTTGTATGATTCTGTGAAGGTAAATTAACCTTACCTGAGGTATGTCACTATTACAATAACAACAACAACAACAACAACAACCCATCATGAACTGGCCATAGCCTTTTAGTCTACTTATTTTAAGCTGTGGGGGGTCTGTGTGTTATATTTTGGGTCAATCCTCCCCTTTTTCCCAGTAAACCCTGAACACTCTTGTCCATTAATTAATTAGAAGCTGTCATTAATGTGTGCTATATTCATACTATACCATTAAATTTTAAAAAAGCCTTTAATAAGGGATACAGGAGTTTGAAGGCAGTTGTGTCTGTAATTGTAATGGATAAGAACTCACCCATTCTCGATTATAGCATAGGACCCTCTTGTAAAATTGTGGGGAGTGGGAGATGCCACACAAGTGTCCAGAAATATCTGCAGCAATGGATCAGAGCTGTGCAGGGAAGCTTGCAGGTACAAATTCTGGTTGATGCCAACATAGTAGGGTGAGTCATACACTGGCCGTGAGAAGCTTGAGGAGTGATAAAATGTGAGGTTTACATCGTATCTCTCATATTGAGTTTCATTGACTTCAAAATTGTCGTCTGCGACATACATCGTTTGTGCCCACGTGTTCTGGAGCATCTTGCAGTTCACGTGCAAGTGAAGATTTCTGTTTCTTGTGATTAATGTACCAGAAGAGGACCCTCTGATAACGTTGGAATAGCTGATTGTGTCGTTGTTTCCCTGTTTGGCACATAAAATGAAATGCAAAATTAATTCATGTAGTCAGGTACCCTATTATACATTCTAAATTTTGCTGTATCCTTACAGCAAATGTGCACTGTAAAAACATTATTTCCCAGAAAGTCTGATGTGGAAAAGCCTGAATCTAGTAATTTCTGTTCTCAAGATAAGAATCTGTAATCTTCATGGGATATTCAGACCCCACAATTTTGGCCTAGAAAACTACCTACAATAAATACAGACATAACAGAATTAAATACAACCTGTACAACATTAAGTACTTGAAGGTTCAGGTCCAGCACATTATTTAAGTTTAAATCTGGCCACAACATTATTAGTCATATTTAGTGAAAGCTTTGAAACTTTTTTAACTATCACACTCAGCCTGGGACCTTGAAAATGCCAAGTATTTGTATCCTTCCACAGCTTTGGAGATCAATAATGGCTGTAAGGGAATGCTCTGTTAGCAGAGGCAGGAAATGCATGTACAAATAATCCTTATCCTTCAGGAGAGAGGGAGACAACCCATAATCACCAGGACACTTCCAGTCCCTGCAGATACCAGGTAGGCTTCAATTTGTGTCAGTTTTCAAAGCAAACTCTTCTGTTTGAATTTTTATGTCCTCCCATTATTTGCCCGCTTTGTTAAAACGCTCAGTCCTACCTCTCTGACAGTGCCACACTGAGTGTATGGAATGTCAAATGACACATAATTTGATGTAATGTTGGGCGTGCAAGAGGGGTCGTTCAGGGTGAGGTTCCACGCAGAGTAGCCGTGGTACTGAAGGAAGTATCTGCTCACAACCACATGCATGTAGGTTGGCAAACACAGCAGTGCTAGTGGATGGCAAAGAAAATATGTTACAAGCTCAGTGAAGTGGCCAAAAAAGGCTGTAAGTAGTGGATTAAATAAACACTATCTTTTGCAGAAGCAGCTGACACGGCAGAAGGAGTTCACAATCCAAACCATGGACTTGAATCTCCACGAAAACACCACGGATCTAATTTAAAACAACATCAACAAGATTAACAATCAGCCAATTAGGAAATAATTGAAAAGCACGTTTCTGCTTTAAAGATGAACTTACTGGTGCTGTCATCAGCTGGGGTGGAATAGTAGTTGGCCTGAAACCCTCTGTAGGTGTAGCGGGAGTTGCTGTGGAAGCGGACGGTGAGCAGGTTTGAGGACGATGTGTACGAGCGGTAATAACCAGAGCAAACCTTCCCAAGGAGACGAGAGGTGTGCAGGGGCCCATCGTAGATCTCCACGTAGTCAGAGAGGCATCTGCCACCTTCCATCCTGGGGGGCAACACAGCTATTTAGTTCAATGCTCCGTTTTTTATGGTTTTTGTTTGCTTGTTGGTTTGGTTTTTTTAGTCAGATTAACTCTCTGTAGCAGAAGAATATATTTGATTGACATGACTGTCAAATCTTTGGAACAGAAACTCCAGCCTCCCTTTTCTGTCTCAGTAGATGCCAGCCATGTTTTTGACTGAATAAGCAAAAATGAACATATTTTTCCTCTCCAGGTGTACTAAAAGCTCAGATAAAGATCCTTGAAATCAACTGGGCTTTTGCTTAGTAAGTCCAAGTTGTCAGTCCCATAAATTCCTCTTCCCGAGTAATAAATTCTTACTTACTGAATATCTGTAAGTACAAGTGTGACAAGGAAGTTGCTCTTTACTTGTATTTCCCACACACAGTTGGCATTATTTGGATAATTTCCGGGGTAAAATGGACTCTGTAAGTTACCAGATGGAGAGGAAAGCAAGCCACCACAAGAATAATCTTCTGCAGAGGAAAATACAAGAAGAAAAGATACGTACGCACTTTTAGGGTTGCATTTGGAGCGTGTCTGTGTGAAGTTTATGTCTAAACATAGAGATAGTGAATTCTATCAGCTTCAGTGGCCTCTCCATTAAGTTCATACACATCTGAATGCAGGTTAGGAGATGCTAACCACACTGAATAGATTTTATAACGCTGATCTGCAGTGCCTGCACCAGCAGGACACAAATATTTGCCACAGAACTGCACAGTTTTTGAGGCTGGCATTGTGGAGGTCAGCTGTTCCTCAAGAGGAACCCCCTATTACAATTGCTAATGACCAAAGGAAAGAGGGGAAAAAAATCAAATAATTTTGGTTCAAAAAAAGAATGCTGATAAATATCTGATTCATAAACTTACCCAAGTCCTCCAAACCTACCTGAGGTTGATGACAAAGTGGTGGGAGCTGTAGGGAGAGAGCAGCAGGTGAACACTCAGTATTTTGTCTAAGAGAAACAGCCCTCTGGGGGTCACCCCTCCCCAGAAGGGCTCCTGAAGGGACACTGAAACACCAGACCCACAATCACTACCTGGACACAGGTAGTGTCCAGGTCCCTGTGTGTCTGCACCTCCAAGCCTTCCCCCTCCACCCACCAGCCCAGGGTGCAGCTTGTGTTCTACATGTGCAACATCTCACATCAGTGAGACCTTGGTCTCCTTTGTCAATGGTCAGCAGGGTGGGACAGGGTGGACCCTCAGCCTGTTTGCTGGTGACACCAAACTGGGAGGAGGGGACAGTCAAGCAGACGGTGCTGCTGCCATCCAGAGGGAGCCTGGCACTGCAGACAGAGAGCAGCAGCCAGCCTTGCTCCTCCACAGTTCCTCAGCTGCCAGAAGGAGGTCACTGCACTGTGGCTGAGCACATCAGCTCTTTTTATTTTGGGGAAGCAAGAAGCAGCCTCTGGCCACTGCAGCAACGGGTGTGCCAGGGCTGAGCAACTCCTCTGCCTAGAGCATAGACCAGGAAAATTAATGATGGCTCAGTGGCAGCACTGGGGGAGGTTCAGAGAGTCCCATTCCTGCCCACCAGGCAAAGAAACAGTGCCTGGCAGCAGCTTCATGGCCATCCTATCCTATCCTGAAAAATGCCCTTGAGCCAGGATCACTCTAAGTGGGGCCAGAGGGTCTGGATGCCCACAAGGTGTTGAGAGCTGCCCGAAGCTCTTTGTGACTGAGTTTGAAATTTCTGCCCTGGCTAAGAGTAAAGGACAGCTCTAGTCTTACCCACGGTGCTATCAAAGGCAAGAAATGATGAGTAGTAGGCGTGGAAGCCTCTCCTGCTGACGCTGCCATCGCTGCGGAACAGGACGGTGAGCTGGTTCCCGGACGAGCTGAAGACACGATGGTCGTTCCTGCAGACACGGCCGAGGCGCCAGCCCTGAGGGGACCCTCCGTCGTACACCTCGATGGCATCGTAGGTACAGCTGCTGCCTTCCAGCCTGGGGAGAGAGCAGGATCTGTCTGCACCACGGGCTGCAGGGCCCGGCAGGGCCGAGGCAGCCAAGGCCTCACAGTGGGGATGAGGCCTCTCCCGAGCCCGGCTGGACTCACTCCACGTCTGTAAACTGGAGCTGGATCCTGCGAGCAGGGTCCCTCAGCTGGATGCGCCACACGCAGTAGGAGTTGTCGGGGTAGGGGTTGGGGTATCCCGGGCTCTGGATGGTGCCAGACAATGCCTGAAGTACGCCACCACAGGAGGAGTTCCCTGAGGAAAAGAGCAGAGGCCAGGCATGGGCGGAGAGCGCTTATCCCACTGCCAGAATTCATCAGAGAAAGGCATGGCCTCACCAAGGAGACAGCCCCACAGAGACCCTCCCTCCCAGGCACCCCAAAACATCACCCCTGCATCCCCCCAGCCCAGGGCATGGCTTGTGCTCAGCTCATACAGTAACCCGAATCCATGGGGTTGGCTATCCAGTGGGATGCCTGGGGAAGGAGGTAATCAGACCCCTAAACTCCTCTGGACCTGACTGTGCTCAGTGACAGAGGGGAAGTTGTGCTGGAGGTACCTGGTGCTGCAGGGAGAAATCAGCAGGGTTGACTCCCAGCATTTTCCTGAGAGATACAACCTGCTGAGAGTCAACTTCTCCAAAAGTCAGGCTCTTTCCAGTGGTGCCCGCTGAGGGGACAAGAGACCATGGACACAAACTGGACATCAGGAGACACTTTTTCTCTGTGAGGGTGACTGAGCACAGACACGGGTTGCCCACAGAGGTGGCAAATAGCCAAGAGCCTTCTGGATATGGTCTTAGGAAGCCAGCTCTGGCTGATCCTGCTTTTAGCCAGGAGGTAGGACTACATGTACTCCAGAGATCCCTTCCAACCTCATCATCCTGTGATTCTGTGATGTAAAACTGAGGGCAGAAGCTTGTCCAACTCCATAGCTCGTTTGGACGTACCTGTTGTATTCCATGACCTGGAGACCATCCATGTGGAGACAGTTGGTACTGCAGGGAGAGAGCAGCAGGTGAGCAAGCAGTGCTTTGCCTAAGAGAATCATCCTGCTGGGAGTCTCCCCTCTCCAATGGGAACCCCGTTGAACCCCAATGAAAGCCAAAGCCCACAGTCAGCGCTGTGATGTGGCACGACTGAGATGGCTGCAGTGCCAAATTCACCAGCACTTGCTCAAGGGCATCTCCACTGCACCACCATGAAGACCAGGGCCAAACCTCTCCCACAGAAGAAGTGGCTGCTCAATCCCAAAGGACTCTAAGCAATCCCACATCTCCCCGAATGTTAGGGAGACAAACCAGGGTCTGTAAGTGCAGCCTACACAGAGCATCTCAGAGAAAGAAAACCCCATGGAAAAGCTGTATATAAACAGGAATCTCTGGTTACCTGTTGTTGGAGACACTGTCATTCCTGAATCTGGAAGGAGAAAACCAGAGGGTGTGAGGCACTTGGACTGCTTGGCTCCCCTTGGAGCACGTATTTAATTTCATGGAAAGTTATGGAGGGACCCATGGGGAGGAGGGCCTGACTAAAAACCATCCCTCTCCTCACACCCTGCTCTGTGCAGGAGTGATGCCAAAACCCCACGTTTCCCAGGTACAGTCTGCAAACATGAGATTGCTGCTCCCTCTGAAATGCCACCCTCTGTGTCAGGGACATGGACCCACGACCTGCTGCTGCCCTGCTGAGCACGGAGCAAGGGCTGGACAGCCTTCATCCCACCTCACTGCAGACAGATCTTCTTCAGGAAAATGCCACCAGAACACAGACACCCACCTGAGCATATGACAGAAGCATCTCCGTGGTAACAGGGGCCGTACTGGTACTCGTGGGGGCACCACCACAAGTGGCTCTCGTAGCCTGCACAGTCCACCGCAGTAAACACGTACCCGTACGTGTCGCTCGGGGGGAAGGAGTGTGTGGTTGTGAGAGGAGAGCCACAGCCCAGCTGCCTGCACACCACCTCGGCGTCCTGCATGTCCCACAGGTACCCACACACCTTCTCCCAGGCTCCGAAGTAGTAGATCTCCACATTGCCTGCACACGAGTTGGGCCCGCTGGCCAGCCTCAGCTGCAGCTCTTTGAGAGACACAGACCCCTTGGTCAAGCCAGTGGTGCTCTGGGTCCAGGCAATGACATCCCACGCCCTCTCTGGGCATGGCTGCATCCACCTGCAGCACAGCTCAGGGCTGGCAGCCCCTTCTCAGCTCCCCCACAGTGGGATGGAGGGGTTGGGGCAGCAGGGGCAGGCATGTCCCATCCCTGTGCCCAGGGCCATGACAAGAACGCTGGCAGACAGACTCACCATCAGCTATGACTGGAACTGTGGAGGACAACGAGCAGGAAAAAAAAAACACAGAGAGAGCAAGAGAATTAGGACAAATCCTTTGAGAGCTGTCAGTGCTCTCTGCCCTTCCTCCAGTGAGTTAAGATCCCACTGAAGGACAAAAGTGACAGAAGGTCTTTTACTTTCTAGCTAGGAGGCTGGTTGCTGTAGAGCAAGGCCATCCCCCAATTCCTGCTTCCCATATAATTTACTTCTCATATACATCCCTGTCCCCACCCTGAAGAAAATGTGATCTTTTTAAACATACTAATTTGTTCCCAAGAAGAAATACTATGACAAAAACATAAATCTATCACTATTATATGAAGCAACAATCTGATAAATTCTACTTACTAGTCGTGGTGTCAGTAGTTCTCATGGGACGTGTTGTTTCTAGAGAAGAAAAAGATAGGGTAGCATACATGAAGGTCAAGGAGGCAAATTTAACATGAAACTTCCTCAAACCCTGTTTCAGTCTCTAGCAATTTGCAGCCAACTTTAGATCCAGGAGATTTCTGTCTATTGTGGTACATCTCAGCAGTTTTTTCTTCCATTAACCACCAACTGTCTTTGCCAGCTCACCAAAACCTGCAACTGGCCCAGAGAGTGCCTTCAAGTGGGACAAGTTTTCCCAGGTCACCCAGCCCCCTGAGCTGGAAGACAGTGATGGGGAGCAGAATGAAGCCCCATAATCCAAGGGGAAACAGTCAGTGAGCTGTACCCCACCTGGATATTCACAAGTCTGTGGGGCTGGATGGGATCTGCTCAAGGGAGCTGGGGGGGCTCAGCCTGGAGGAAAGAAGGCTCAGGGGGAACTTTATTGCTCCCCACAGCTCCTCTGAAAGGGGGTTGTAGCCAGGTGAGGGTGAGTCCCTTCTCCCAGATAACGAGTGATAGGACATAGCCTCAAGTCAGACTGGAGATCAGTGGAAATATCTTCCGGGAAAGAACAGACTGCCCAGGGCACTGGTGGAGTCACTATCTCTGGAGGGATTTAAAAGACATGTAAATGTGGCACCTGTAGACATGTAAATGTGTGAGACTGCTGGGTTAATGATTGAACCCGATTATCTTAAAGGTCTTTTTCAGCTGGAACAATTTTTTGGTTCTGTCTGCTGGTTTCACCTGACTTGATCAGGAGCTGATGGCTCTACTACTGGTATGAGAATAAGCTGTGAAAAACTGCCTCTTTCCCCTTTCACCAAATCAATAAAAACCTCAACAGAAATGAAGATGACATAAAATATCTGGGGAGGTAGTCAGAACAAATCCAGTGACTAAGGGAGGCTGCACATCTCATTATTTTCGTCGTGCACAGCTGTAGGTAAAAAGGTGGTCTCCAAAAGCTGCCTATCCCAGGTTCTGCTCACATTCCCACCAGATCTAAGCTACCTCTCATTATCTTCCACTTCCGACACCACTGATTCCATCAACACCACGCCGCTGGTTTCAGTAACTGGCTCAAAGAAGGGTTTTCCCTGCTAGGGCTGATGGAAAACCTCCAGGTGGCACTAAGAGATCAGAGGTGTCCCGCAGGACACGGCTCTGGCGCGAAGAGAAAGGGCATCTCTTTCCCGGTGCTTTTGGATCAGGTGACAGCACCAGACTTATAACCACAATTAATAACAGCATTGTACGTGAATCCTGCTCTGTCCCCACGTAGGTCACTGAAAAACAGTCTACAAACCTGTTTCAGACAGAATTAATCTGTTTAAACTGTGCATGACTTTGCTCTGGGCTTTCAGAGATACTCAGAAACTGCTGCATTTATACAGCCTCCACTTTTAACCTGGCTTTATTACCCTAAGCTTTTAACCCAAGCAATGATTTAATTAAGCTTTTCACTGCAGTGATGACTCTCATTCTTTCTGTGAGAGGAGCAAATATTCAGTTATATGCTGTGTTTTACGTGCACGTATGTGCTGCCATGTGGATTCTATATGGGTGCATTCAGCATCTGGGACCCCAGTCAGAAGGACACTGACTACCCTGGTGTATTGCCTACCACTGGACTAGAAGAGTTTTCATCAGCCTGGAGAGAGAATATTTAGCAAGGCCAACTCTATAAACAATGTATATTTTTGTATAATTTTAAGAAGTTACCTGTTGTTTGAGTCGGAGTCGTTGTCCTCACAGAATATGCTAACACAAAAAAAACAAAAACAGGAAAAAGACAGGTTGAAGGAACATTACATGGATTAAGTAAAGAGGATGAGAAGTTTGCATGCAGAGGATCCTCTGATGGCACTGGCAAAGGGATGTCAGTGGATTTGCGAGGGAGTGGATTAGCTCCAGCTACTGCTGGGGATAAAAATCCTGCTCTGTGGACAGCCTGAGAGGTGGCAATATGCCCTCACTAATGCCAGGTTTGATAATACCTGTGACATTGGCTCTCAAACTCACAGTCTATGTGTTTGAAGTGATTTCTGGATGCAGAAGATCTTGACAGGGACGAGTGTCATTTATTCAGATATTAGGAAACTTTCCAACACATCCCACCACTGTGCTCCTCATGCATGCAAGGCTTTAAACCTAAATTAGCTGGATGGTAATGAAAGGGTTAAACAGTATTTTCCAGCTGCACATCAACATCCCAGCTTAGTTTTCAGTATCACTAATTGCACCTCAAATATTTATGGAGGGAGAAAATAATGGTGGCATTAAAAACCTGAGTCTGGAAACAGTCCGGAATGTCATTTCTTTCTGCTGTGTGTGAGGGGGCGTGGGGGAGCATGGAAAGGGAAAGGAGGTTTTCTGCTTTTAGTTCATTAGTTCAAGTCAAGTCCATTCCAGGACTTTACACCTGAAAGAGGAAGGGGTGGAAAGACAGCAGCTGTGGCAACACTTCTGATGTTTTTCCATCCCTGCATAGAGGACGTTAAGAGCAGCTGCTTAAAAAGAAAGGTCTTGTCTCTCCCGGCACCAGGCTGGCAGCCTGCTCAGTCAGGGAAGTCTCACCTGGAAAGGGGGAAAGTGTTTTTTTGAATACAAAAAGCCTATTTCACCCTGTTTGAAATATCCTCCCTCCCATCAGGCCCGCCAATATTTGTATTGGTCCCCAAAGGGATGGAAGTGGCTGGGCAGACTTTGACTCTGCAACCAAATTAAATTACATCCTAACAGGAATGAACCTATGGGAAATTAGACCAATAAAAAATTACAGTAATTTCCGTTATAATCTAATAATTATAATAATGATGGGGACAGTAATATGTGTCATACTTGTTTTATCTAGGGCACTCTGTTATGAAACACCAAAGGGTTAGATGTAACAATGTACCTAATCAAATACAAACCCCACAGTTCATACACCTCCCCCTCTTTAAAATAAACATGTATTTAATCCAGAAAATACTTACTACTCTTTCAATCCATTATCCCAATATAAAGGATCGGCAAATGCTATCATTTGCTTTGCAGTATATTCATTTTAATTTACTTTACTAGGCTTTTTATGAAAAATGATGGGAAAAAAATTAAATTCATGAAGCAGTTTTGATCACATTGATTTGCTCAGCTCATAGGTTTGACTTGCTCATGGTTTTCAAAAGAGCTGAACCATGTAAATCCTCTTTTAGTCTTAAATCTCAGTTTTAGCCCAAAGTGAAATATAGCTGCAAAGAAGATTGGAAGTGAGGCACTTTACCTGCATCCACCTGAATGTGAAGAATTATCATCACCATCCAAGAAAAGATCCTGGTGGCAGCCATCTTCTTGGAGCTCCTGATGCAGGAGGACGCCAGAATTTATAGGCTGAGTCCCCAAAGGGCGCAGCCCAATCTCTTGTTTCTGTATCTCAATACTGCATTCCCCACTGCCCTCACTTCCGTAACTTCCATCGCCACGTTTGATTTGTAAACCAATATTTACAGCTTCCTGGTTCTACAAAAAGACAACACCTGGCATCTGATCCAGGGAAAGCAGAGATCAAAAGTGGTTCCAGGAGCTGCTGTTTGTCCATCCCACCCCTCTTTGGCTGGGGAGTTCTGCTGTTGTCGCTTATGTAACTTGTCCCTTTCTTGGGTTTGAGCTGTATCTGAGCCAAAGCTGCTTTTTTAGGCTGGTGCAAAATGTGCCTTTCTTTTTGTGACTGAACATGTAGAAGGGTAGGACTACAATGGGAAACAATCCAAGGGCTTATGGAAACCCTTTGTGCTCTGTCCTAATAGATGTCGCAAAAACATTCAGTAAAAGTGAGTAGATTCCTCTTTTTCTGTTCTCTCCCTGTTCATCCTTCAGTGTGCTATAAACTCACCAGGGCAGCAAGACTCAGGATGTTTAAGCACTGCAAGTTCATCAAAAGTAATCTTTTGACTTTTGACACAAACCCAAGCCAAACTTCAGTGGTCACGTACTGATCATTGTTAAACTGCACAAAACCTTCCCAGAGAACAAGGGCCCTAAGTCTGGGGATAGGGGCAAATACAGAAAGTAAGTAAAAATTCATCCCAAATTCTCCATTTCTGAAGCTCTTAAGAATTTGGCAGAACTCCTGACATAGTTGTCCCCCTGAGATTTACAACAGATTTAAGGTTATTGATAAGTAAGGGCATCCAATTGAACTTGCAATGGATTTTTACAGAGAAAATATCTCAGGTCGTGATGAAGTTTCAGTGGATCCAAGTGTTCATCAAAGAACCCACATTCACACAGCAAATTTGGCAATGTTTGAACCGTATATAAAACCTCAGAATTCACAGAACTACTTAGTCTGGAAGAGCCCCTGGTCCAAGCCTCAGTTCCAAGTGGGGATATCTTCAAAGTTCAATCAATATTTAAAAAGTCTCAGGGTCTTAGTAATTCATGTAACTCAGAATTCTGCACTTTCTTTTCTAGAGAGAATGTGCAAAAACTTCTAGTAGATAAAAATTTGGCATCCTGGTTGTTCCTGCTGTCAGTTTTGGATTTATTACTGATTGGCAAACAAATTATTTGTCGGGAACTTTAAGAACAGGCCTCTTGTGCCTCCTGAACCATGCAGTGCAACAGTCCTGGACAGCCAACGACCAAACTCAACCTCACACAGCACAGGAGAGACAAAAGAAGATCAAAAGGAGAAAGGAGGCGCGAACTCCATCATGAGAATGGAGGAAAAATGAAAAGATTAGATATGCAAACAGTTTGTTGACTCTGTAAACACGGGGAGACTTTTATTCTCATGGTTTTGCAAGGCAGTTGGAGGAAGTGGTCTTTTGGAGGGATTGAAGGAAGTAAGGGATGTGGCTTGGTAAACACATTGGGGCAACTGTTGCAGACCTGGAGAGATGAAAGAAAAATAAAACCAGAGTCAAACCATTCAAAAGCCAATGAAAATTGGTATTATTTGAACACAAAAAGACAACATGTGAGACAACCCCGGGCTCAGGGTGACTGGTCCACACAGACCCGAGTGCGTGGCCATCCCACTCCAGGACTGGCATTCTGTCTGTGAAGCCCATCATCTCTGTTCCTCAGATAAAAATGAAGTGTGGTGGATTGCCTTTGGCTGACTGCAAGACACCCACCCAGCCCCTTTCTCATTACCCCTCTTCAACAGGGCAGGAGCAAAAAAAGAAGGGGAAGTAGTTCATGGGTTGAAGCAAGGATAAGAAATCACTTATTGTCCACATGGAAAACAGATTCAGCTTATAGAAAAATAACTTGATTGCCAATTAAAACAAATCTGTATAGCAAGAAACACAGTAAACTTAGATAACACCTTCCCCATTCCCTCTTTTGCCAGGCTCAAGGTCACTTCTCCATTCCACTCCTGTACCTTTCCCCTTGCTGGGGGGCACAGGGGGACTGTGGTCAGTCCATGGCAGTTTGTCACTTCTCTGCCCTCCTCACCCTTTTCTCGTGCTCTGCTGTGGGTCCTTCCCCTGGACTGCAGTCCTTCAGCATGAACCAACAGGTTATCCTTCAGGATAATCCAGCACCAGCTCTCCATGGCCACAGCTCCTTCAGGAAATGTCCTCTTGCTCCAGCACAGGGGCCTCTGTGGGTTGTGGGGACATCTCAGGTCTGGCAGAAGAACCTCCTCCTCCTCCATCTCTTCTCCTCCTCCATCTCTTCTAACTTCAGTGTTCACAGGGCAGTTCTTCACGTTTTCCACCCCAAATCCTCACTTCCTGCATGACATTTTGTGCTTTCTTAAATACAGTTTAATAATTAAATACAACTCTGAGGTGGGACTGTCGCAGACTGGCTGGAACACCCCAAAGCACCGGAGCTGCTGGGTCAGTAGTCAAGGCACCAGCTGGCACCTGTTGAACCACCCCTTCCATTTAATTTCATTTGCCTCATTTGCAGTGGTCACTACCCTGACGTTGCAGAAAAAAATTCAAAGAGCCAGCAGCTAAGGGGTGCTCTGGTACTGATCTGGGTTTTTTTGGGTTTTTTTTTTTTTCACAAAAAGACCTTTCTCACCACCAGGTGGGATGGCTGATGGACTGGGGGATTTTCTTGACTCTTGGCTCATTTAAGCAGAGCTGGAACTTGATGAGAATGTGCAGAAACATTCATTTCAGTTTGGATCTGTGCTTGCTTTAGAAGTCAACTATGCAATGAAATATTTGTCCTTTGGGTGGGAGAAAGGATGAAAGATGTTCACATTTTTTTATTAATTGTTATAAGCATTCACCTCTCACTAACTCCTTCAAATTCAATTGATACCATAACTTCTATTCTAGCATCAGTGAGGCTTCTCCCTCACAACAGGGCATGGCAAGGGGCAGAAAGCAGGTACCAATAACTCATCCCAAGCTGAAATAACCTCCATGGCACACAGCTCCCTGCTCCCTGTCCACTCTCCCCACATGTTCACTTTCCTTGCACCTCTGTCCAAAGCTTTGTTTGCACAAGCAACACCAAAGAAAATTGTAAAGCATGAATGGTTTCATTGCATCAGGAAATCAAGATTTATGATGAAGCTATGTTTGCTTGGGATGGGGAAGATTAAACTATTGAATCTGACACTGGACACAGCCTTGCCGCCTGATCGTGGGAATACCAATTCCCTCTTGATAGGCCTCCTGCCATCCCCCTGCTGCACTTGGTTCCATTTCTCACTGGCCATTAAGTTACAAATGTGTTCCTCAAGTACAGTGGTGCATCTGGCAAGGAGAGAAAACAGGGGCAAATTGACTTTCTCTGTAGAAGGCTTGCTGGCACTGCTCTGCCCCTGTCATCTCCAGCTGCTTGGCTCAGCCCTACAGCCCTTCCACTGATCCTCTAGAGATTCCCTCTGCAGCTTGCCTTCACTCCTGCTGTTCTCCTTGTTGTACAGCTGTGCCTGTGCTCGCCATGGATGTCTGGGAGCCCGTGCACAGCTAGAACAGAACCAGTTAAAGATCTCTGAGTACAAGGTGCCAGCAGAGAAGTCACGGCTGCAGACAAACACACGGACACCGAGTTCCCCCTGCATGGCTGGGGGGGTCTCCTCTCTTCATTCCTCTTGTACCCTCTTCTTGTTCCTCTCCCAGCCCACTCCTCTCTGCTCCCTTACTCTCTCCCTCATCCCCAAGAGTAATGGCATTCACATCCACAGCAGCAGCTCTCAGGACTGTTGCTTTTTATCTTCTTTTCTGTCAGAATCGGGATTAAATGCTCGAGAGACAGTGTTTGGTGTTCAGATGTTTATTAATTTTTATCTATGTTACAGTCTCACAAGCTGTGAGTTCTAGCTAACAAAGTGAAAAATGGCTCTGTCTCTATCTCTTACAAGGCTTTTTAAGAACAAACTGTCCAATTAAGAAATGACGCCTAAATTATTTTTACTTTTAATGCAATAACGAAACACCTGTGGCCCGCAATGAGGATTTTTCTATCCAATTACAAAACACCACCCAGACCATGAAAAAGGTGAAAAAAGAAAGACTGACCTCCACCCCAAAACCTCCATCTTGCTTTACATATATTACTATATTCTAAAACCTTTAAGTTTTTTACCCTGTGATATCCCACACTTCTATTCAACCTACACATCCACAGTCCCAGTGCTCTCAGTCAATTTTGGAAGCCTTTTCCAAGGCCTCAGGTCAAATGCAGTGTTTTCTTGGGGGTTAGTGCCTGTCAGCACAGGAAGTCTAAAATCCTCAGTGCCCAGGGTTCCAACACAGAAGGGCAGAGGATGTTTGTCCAAAGAACTCGTGCCTGGTGCGTTACGGGTGAGAGCATCCAGGTAAGCAGGTGGGGACTGCTCTCCGTGAGAGCCAAGAGCTGTATAAGGAAATTATTTTATTGTTCTTAGGATCGATGACATTCCAGAACAGGAACCATACTCCAGCCATGAGTAGAGTTGGAAAGTAAGGAGAAAAAAGGCTCAGCACAAATTCAAGCCAAATTCAGCAAAGAATTTCATTTGGTCAAAATGCTAAAGTGTAAAAAATTTCTATTCTGGACCTGTCATAACAAGATGTTTCCAATAAAGTCATAGAAATTTGAGCCAGTCTATTATTTAAAGCTTGAAAGACCTGAGAGCCCAAGACACAGTTCCTTTGAGTCAGTGAAAGATTGCAGCTGGAACACCTATTATTTAATAGCTCTGCTGGTTTTGAATTGCTCTCCCATGCTTGGAGGAGACGTTGAACCGTTGAGGAAGTGAGGGGACCTGGGATTATTGGAGAAAAGTGCTAGGCAGATGAAAGGACACTTGTGCCTTGTCTCATTCTGTGTTCCTGTTGGTTGCACCTCATCTGCTCCCAACACCCCTCCCTCCCCCAGACCTCCACTGGCTCCAGCCCACCCCAACTAACGAACACCAACCGCTTCGAATGCAACAAGTTTTGTTTACCAAATATGAGCGTGAGATAACAGAAATCTTTTACCTTACAGCAAGAGGACATTGTGCAGAACAGGATCTCTTTGATCCCTGTTTGCCTTCTGGTAGCACATACCCCAATATTTTACACATCGTGTCAGAGCACAAGATATTCCTTTGTATGAACATAAAGCCACCACTCCTTAAATCAATACACTCAGGCCTGCAGCTGTGAGGACAGATAAAGAGTCAACGGCAATGGAAAAATTAATGAAAAATATAAATTTTGAGAATATCCTTGTCATTAGGATGTCTTAATACCCAAGATCTACCTAAACAGCCACTGTAACAGAAACAATAATGAGACTTAGAGCAGGGTCTAGGACTGAGGTTTCCACACGTTCAAACAACCTTTAAAATTGCAGAAAGCTGCTCCTTACCCTGCAATTCTCTGTGCCTGGCACCACAGAGGTAGAAACAAAAAGACTCTCCCACCATGGCCCTGGTAATCAAGTGTTTAGGTTGGTTTTCTGGGATGAGGTGGATGGATTTGACCTGGGGCATTTCTTTGCTGAACAGAATAACTCTTAAGCCATTTTAAGATGGGAACCACCTGTGCTCAGAGACAAAATATCTTCTGCTTTCCTGTCTCAGGTACCCCCATCTGGCACTCATCTGGCTGATATCTGCCACCATTTCAGACCTTTTTGACAATTGCTAAATGTCTGGGTTCCAATAGCCAATAAATTTAAATACCTCCAAGGTTTGTGGCAACTGATGCCAGCAAGAGATAAGGGAAGGGCAGTTCAGCTTCCATCCATCCTTGCCTTATGTTTGTTGAACAAATTTGATCTGTTACCCAACAAACAGCAGAAGCTGAAAAATGCACTGCTGTGATTTGCAGGAGGAGGGTGGGTCTGAAAAATTCTATTGTTTGCTGTACTAAGAAATGATCCATTAAACCACAATCCCATGAAATTTCACTGAAGAGTAAAAATGCTACCATAAACTTAAGGATAACCAGAAGCACTTGACAGCTGTCACAGCTTGAAAATTTATATTTACTTGTAACTAAGACCTCCAGACTCAAAGTTGGTGTCAGTGTTCACAACATGTTGTGAGTTCCCTCACCCCCGCAAAATGCTAAAACATTTTGTTTTGTCATTAAATAAAGTTTAACAGTGCTATCAAACAAATATTGACTATCTTTCCACATAGTTTCTCACCCACTGCATAAAGAAACAGTGCTATGTACTATTAACACATTCTTTTGCCTATACAGTTTGGTCAGCTTCCTAAAGAATCCATCCCACCTGGTTTTGAATTTAGGACAATGGTTTCATTAATTCAGCTTGGCTGATCACTGCTGGTTATAAATTTTGCAGTTCTGCCTCCTTTTCCCAATATGACCTGTAATTGCATCAAACACTTCTGCCATCCTGACCAAGTAAATAAGAGCACAGCCAGACTAAAATATGTCAAAAAAAGATGTCAAAGCCAAGGGCATTTGAAGAAGAGAGAGAGTTAAGACTTATTAAGAAGGAGAGGGACTGTATCCATACAGTCACTTAAAAGACAAAAAAGGAAAACACAAAAATGTCCTTCATGAGGGGAACAGCTGTTTGACCAGCACAGACACAGGACCCAGTTCTGCAGCTGTATTTGAAGGCAAAACTGACTTCCAACACCAAATGCCAGAAGCTCAGACATTTCAGGCTCTCCTGGGAGCCTCCCACTCAGAGAGACCCAAGTGCTCACCAAAGCCATGACTGGCCAGGCACAGCTGAGTGCAGGTCCCTGCTCTGAGGGACCAGCCAGGAGCCACAGCTGCACCCTGGCTCTGATGCTCCCAGTGGACTCAGCCCCAGCTCTCCCCTCCTGCGCTGGGCCTTCCACAGGAGGTTTGGGATCACATCAAGGCTCTTTTCTCTGCCTTAGGTCTCTGTGCCGTTTCCCATTCCTTGTTCTTCAGAGCCAGTGCCCGGTGTCTGGAAATCATTTTCTGTGGCCATTGTTTTAAATAGAACAATTCTCTTTCTTTGCTGAAGCAGACTCTCCTGGAAGCACAATTTCCCTGCTGTGGCTGAGGTTTGGCAAGGATCTGATACAGAAAGAGAAAATGCCCTAAAGCAGATCCCAAACCGATTGCAAGACTGCAAGAATTGCAACCTCCACTTTATAAATTACATAGAGGCAGCTCATCACAATAATGAAGTGCCAGGCAAAACTTGGAGGCAAAATCCTCTCAGAAAATGTTTCTTATCAACATCCAGCCCTGCCACCTTCCTCAGTGCACCAGCCGTCTGTTCAGCATCTTGCTGAACTACTTCACTTGCAATGACACTTTAAACGACAGGGCACCTTTTCAATGTTTCCATCCAAGATCTCCCACAGAATGGCTCAAACAACAGAAAAAGGAGAATTTCCTGTCGTAACAAAGACAGGGCTGTCTCACTCCTGTAAGCTCAGTGCTGACCGTTCATCTTGTTGGCTTTCTGAGCAGTGCCCACTTCCCTAGGAGCACCTAAACACACTTCTCTTGGACATGGGATCACCTTAGAAATCCTGTATTAAGCCTTCTGAGTCCCTCTTCCCCAGGAGAAATGCAGGCAAAGAAAACAGACTTTGGGAAATGAATTGTCATAGATCAGTTTTTAATGTAGGCATCCCGAAATCCAGAAGCTAACCTCTTCTGAAAGACTGCGTTTTCAAAAAAATATTAATAATTTTGTTAAGTGCAAATGTTGCTGTAATTTTTCTCCTGTAATGAGTGCAAGTTTCAGGTTTTAGTAATAACAACATCGTTAATGTAATATAATTTGTGTCTCTCATTTTGGTTCAAGGGGTTTGCACAGGCAATTACCATACATTTGAATGTAATGAATAATGGTTGATTCTAAATAGCAGGATTTACAATTACACAAAATAAGTAGTTAATAGCATGTTATAATCACTGTAAAGTCATATTAAATTTATGTAAAGATTTCTCTGTGGTGACACCTGGACATGATGACATCTGGATTGAGGTAGATTATTTAATCAACCCTTTCAATTTTAGGAATAAAGCTTCTACCACTTCTGTTTAAGCAAGTCTGAAGCACTTCAATGATGAGGATGTCTTATTCAGTCTTCAGGCTGCAATTTCAAACCCTCCCAGACTGAAACCAGAGTTAAAAAATGAATATAATGCTATATAACCTCACTCCATGCTAGTTACAGATAAATGATCTGCTGTGTCTTCTGAGTCTCTAGAAGGTTCAGCTTTACTCTCTGTATGGCTGCAAGTGATGCTGTGGCCAGGCTGGGCACCTCAAAAAGGAACTGGACCAGCTGAAAAGATGGGAGGACCAGGATAAAAATGTGACCTGAGATAGAAAGAGAATAAAACAATCACTGAGGACAGTTGTCCTCTGTCTGCAGAGGTGTTGTGCCAAGAGTGGAGCTGCAGTGTATTTGTGTAACAAAGCAAACGACTCTATGAACATCTGTGGGTTGGGGTTTGCTTATTATTTCTTTTTCTCCTGGGCAGAAACGGTGTTGAGCAGAGACCATTGGTTTTAATTGAAAAAAAAAAAAAAAAGAAAAGTACTAGTGTGTTCTTCAGGCAATGAAGCAAGTTGAGCAGAGGAAGCCCTTTGCAGGAGTGAAAAGGTTTGCAGTGTCCCTCAGAGCTCACAGGAACTCACTGCACAGGCTGGAACTGATCCCAGTAGAGTTTTTCCTTTTGCACAGCCCTACCTTTCTCTGTGGAAGTGCTTTTTCATTAAACAAACAAACATTAAAACACTTTAGCTAAGGATAAATAAAAGCAAAACTATTAGACTGCCAAACAAAACCAAGGTGCAGTGTCACAGCTTCAGTATATCATTGTCCTTTACATAGCTGTTTATGGAAATGTAACATTTTCATGGTTGTAAACCCTCCTCTCTTACATCAATGAAATATTCATCTCCCACTAACCACACTGGTGAAATTAATCATTCCTTTGCCAGCTCCTCTTCCAAAGGAAGGTTTCCTTTCAGGATCCCGACCTCCAAATCAAATGTTGATTGAGATGTGAGGAAATGTACATTTGTTCTTCTGTTAATTAGAGTTGGGTTTTATTACAGGTTTGTTTTGCACCAGAGTGGCAGCTAGAGCTCCTTTTCTGTTACATCTGCCTGTTTCTGGTTGATTTGCAGGTTGGTGAGTTGATTTCTTTTTCTTACAAGTGCAAAGAATTTTAAAACAGTCACGGCATGCTGAAACAGTCTAGTTTTCCAAATCAGACAGTCGACTCTCCTTCCTTGCCAGACATATGAACTTACCAGAGATGAGATACAGACAAAATCTGCTTTTTCCTTGCCAGAACTGCCCAGTTCCTTGGAAGATTGGAATCAACTTTTATGAGAGCAGCTTTCAGCACTTCTTTCTGATCAGACATTAAGTTCAAACTTCCATGGACATCATCTTTTCCCCCTGCATCCCCCTCCTCCTGCAGGTCACCTCCTCAGCACAGCCACCAGCAGAAAGTGCCCCAAACCACAGTGACACATCCAGACAGCTTTCACAGAGGTTGAGGAAGAGTTTTTAGTTTCAATTCGCCCTCTTGTGGACTTACCTGTCCACAGGTTCTTATAACAGGGTGCCCAGAGAAGCTGTGGCTGCCCCTGGATCCCTGGCAGTGCCCAAGGCCAGGTTGGACACTGGGGCTTGGAGCAGCCTGGGATAGTGGAAGGTGTCCCTGCCAGTGAGATTAGATGGTCTTTAAGGTCCCTTCTAACCCAGGTCACTCTGATTCTATGAAAAATACCCATTTTTCCTGGAGGACTGCAGCTGTGGGGTCAGGCCCAAGGGCTGCTGCTTCTCTCTCAGCTTTCAGGGACATTGGGCAAAGGGTTTTCCAGAGAGACACAGCAAATCCTACAGTCACTGCATGGGCACAGCCTGAATCACAGCTTTCTCAATCAATAACACCCCACAAATGCATTTTCCTCTGTGGAGGGGTGGTCTGCACCATCAGCTCCATTTCAGAGGGGAAAGGAAAATTACACCGTGCTGTGCTGCTGTAACACAGACAGAGCATCTCCCTCAAACATCCATGTGGAAAACTTTCTGAAAATCACTGTGGTCTCTGCATAAACACTGAACAGAAAAGGAATGAACAGAAAAAAATATTTAATTTTCTTCTCCAGCATGTTTTGCAGCATTTCCGAGCTCCTAACGCAAATTCTTTACCGCATTAAGTAAATTTGACTCATATGCTTTAGCTCTGACTCATTTTCCTTCTAATCAGTTGCTAATTATTACCCACTTCCTCAGAAAGTTTATGGGGACAGATGCTGCAGTACAATGACTACTAAACAAAACCCTGAAAATTGGAGGAAAACTTCCCAGCAGATGTAGATAGATTAAATTGATGTTTTTCTTTACTTTCTCTGCCCAGTTAGTCAACTTACATATGCAGTGGTTTTAGCAGTGATTTTATGCAATAAACAATCCTTAACTGATCAAGTTATTGCATATTTACAGAGGAATGGCACAAAGAGGCTGAACTGGTTGAAATCCTGGGGCCGGAGTGTCCAGCTCTGACTTCCCTGCCAGCATCTTGCACAAGAAATGGGATTTGGGGTTTGAGGGGACCTGAGAAGGACTCACAGTGACCTACCATCACACAGAACTGAATTCTCACTGCACCCATCATTCGCTGTTCTGGATTGGTGACTTCTACCTTCATTTTCTTCTGGCAATTTGCAGATGCAGTTTTAATCAGTTTAATATATAATCAGTACATTTAGTTCTGATATACAATAAAAACCTGTATATAATTTAATCATGCCTTACTAGCATCTCTCTCACCGTAGTTTGGAAAGATGTAGTTTAAAAAGTTTCCTCAGCTGCCTTGCCATGAATACAAGTAGTTCTAGGTAAGGAGAGGAAAAAGAAAAGAAAAAAAGAAGTCTTCTGGCAATGAAATGACAGGGTTTTACTTCTTGGCATCTAAGCCACAAAAACCAGACAATTGTTAGTCATGACCATTTTTTACAGCTCAAGACCTTTTCCTTATGAAATAAGTTGAACTTGCATTTTGAAACTACCTCCAAGCGTAGCACACGTAGCCATCTACTCAGCATCACACACAGCAACCTCAGTTTCCATTTCAGATGTTCCAGAATACTGAAAATCAAGCCAGAATGTCCAATTTCCCTGATACAGCATCCAACGCTTCATAAAATTTCCAGGAAACTGATATTTATACAAACTGTGCCAAAGCTGTTCTCTACAAAGTATTTTCAATTGCATTTTGGAAAGAACTGTCTGCTGAAGCAACAAAGAATAGAAACCATTCCAGATCTATAGCCCCATAATACATTTAAAAACATGGTAATGAATTGTATTAAAGAAAAACTTTGCTTCCACATCTCTGCTTATCAGTAATCTTACTTCAAATATTTAAAAATCAATTGGAGAATATTTTGATTGTAAGAAACCATCTGAGTAGCTGTGTGGTTGGATGCCAGAAAAGTAAATTCTAAACATTTACCATATGATATTCATGTGGTTACCAATATCTACTACACAGAAATTAATTATAAATTAAGAAAAGATAAATCAGAAAACCACTTTCAAAGTGGATGGCTGCAATATGAGACCATCTCACATCCCACTAGATGGAACTCGGGGCTAGAATTCTGGTCAAATATTTTACTAATCCCAGTGATCCAGGAAAACCATTTACAGAATTTCATTTGCCTCTTTCCTAATGCCCACACAAAGAAAATTAATGAGTTTGCATATTAAGAGACCATGACAACAAGCAATAGGAACAAAGAGAATCAATCAGCTCCGCAAATTGTGCAAGCACTTGTTTTGAAATAAAAAGGCAGATGAAAAATAACTTCTGTTCTAAACACAGTTTACTGGCTTTGGGGCTTTAGTTTAATTTTTGCTAGTTGGATTGAGTGGAGTCCTACAGAAGGCAGGTGATTTTTAAACCCATTTTTGCTGAGAGCTGTGCATCACCACTCTGTCAAAACATAACACCACTTCAACAGGAAGAGCTAGGACATTAATCAACATCAGCAAGATGAACTTGCAGTGCAAGGATGCTACAAAACACTTCTACACAAGGTCATTCTTTGCATCTTTGGGGCCAGAAAGGATTGCAGACTGTCAGTGCTTGGCACCGCAGTGTTTTGGCAGATTTTCACGATTTACCACGGCCATGGCACAAGTTGGTATTGAGGTGTTCCATCCTGTCAGGAGTCAATGCTGGACTGAAAGGTACACTGCAATAATTAATGCTGCACACCATGTAAATTTACCGTGATCCAGGTGAGTAAGGGCAGGCAACAGCAGCTGAGGAAACAGAGGCTCCTCGATTTGGGATAAACCGAAACAGAACTGAAATACAGCTGGGAGGAGAAGGAGCACTGTCAGGAATCTGCTCCAGAGGATTTATTGCTGCATTTGGGTGGGATACAGCCCTTTCTCTAAAGACCATAAACTGCCAGCTACCCAGCCAGAGAATTTTACTAAAACACTCTTCTAAAGAAGAGCATGTTTAGGAATGACAGTCACGAAAACTTGTCTACAGCCCTTGGATTTATTCTCCGAAGTACATGATTCAACAGAGAAAAGAAAAGGCTGCTTAGCCTATTGTTTACCCAACGAGTAATTACGTTGTAATTAAGTGTAGTTGATTGTTCTCTCTCACAGCAAGACAAACCCACTCACCACCCCCAAGCTTCAAGGGCATCAATAAACATATGTGTAAAGAGAATTGCCTATTAGAGGAATGCCCAATATCCCCGAGTAAAAACCAAGTCCATGCACACAGCAACACTCCAGATTTGGATGAACCATTTTAAAGAGCTTAAGGCCAGAGCTAAATGGTTACAGACATCCTAATATCTGAACCAGAATGGTATGGCATCTGTGATCCACCATGTGGCAATTTCTACAGTGTGCAAACAGATTCCAGGCATTGGTGAAGTTGTAATTAAAACAGTAAGGAAAATGCATTAACATCTGGAAGACATAGGCAATGTGACAAATTCAACCCAGCCCTGCTGAGGAGAACGGATGCACAAATACGAGGCACATACTGAAAAATAAGTCGTGTGATTAAATGATGATTGAAAGGAGACCACCAGGACATCCTCCCAGACAGATGTGCCACTCAAAGAAAACCCCTCCACAAGGGGAAGCAAAACGAGCCACTCACAAGAAGTACTGTTGAATTCTTTTAATAACACTAGGAAAATATCATAGTATTAAAGTCCTGCACGGGATCCTCGGGAGGTTATTTGGGTTGGGATTCCTTTTGTGTTTATAAACCAAACTTCGTTGCCCAATTTGTGTTTCCTTTTGAGCTGACTACTCCTTTTACAACGGCATTTCCAGTTAAAACACAGCTAACCCATAAATACCTGAATGCCACAGCACACATTGTGTGCGTGGGTTTTGTTTTGTTTAAGTCTTAGCGGAAATGACGGGAAAATCTACTCAACACAGGGGAGCAAACGTCGATTCGTTAAGCGGGGGGGGGATGTAAAAAGCCAGTAAAGAATACATTGCATACATAGTACAGAAGGAAAAAAAAAATTATCATCTGGAGTATGTGAAATTACACTGATTTTGCACCTTAAACCTAGTAGAAGTTACTCTGTTGGCCAATACTAATCCACTGAACAAGCAGAATGTTGGTCAGAAGTCTAACGTTTCCTGTACCAGCACAGAGAGGATATAAGCAGTCCATTGCTGTTAAAAGAAAACATGAAATCCAGCTCATGTTTCTGGTTAGGGATCGATTTCTTCGGGAACTACTGTTAACATTACGTCTTCGTTGCCCCTGCGCACGACCATGTGCAACGTACTGTCCTTTTTAATGATGTCACTGACATCACTGGCTGAGCTTATCGACTGTCCATTGATGCTTATAATCACATCGTTGTCCTTCAGGCCACCACTGAAAATACAAAGCAGCAACGTGTTATTATAATTGCAGTTTTATTTTTAGGGGCAGAAAAAAAAAAAAAAATTGCTGGATTATTTCTATTTCCCACCCAACAGCGGCTGTGCAGACATGGCAGGCATGAGAGAAGCAATCAGAATTTATGAAGCAGTGAAGATTACAAAAAACGTGCAGAAACCTCAGGATCTGATGGATGTACAAGTTTGATGAATGCCATATTTCACTGTCTTCAAAGGAAATCGCTATTGCAAATAGCAGTTAATTCTGCAATAAAGATCCTAGGTGTTGATATCTGTCTTCTAAAATAATTGCCACAAGGCAGATTCGTTTTAGAGGGGAGATTTCCCAAGCTTTTGTTCCTGAATACATAGAGAAGCAACCTGAGTGGCACTGCGTGCTAATGGGGAATTTCAGTCTCCATATAGACCTCACTGGCAGCCACTTCACCCACCCGTCATGTTTTAAACCTGAGCAGAGTAACGCATGTAGCTGTCTAGTTTAGTCACCAAAAATCAAGTGTGTCCTTCCTCCGCTGCCCATAGCAGCCAAAATCCCTTTTTCTGACCTCAAAAACTGAACCTTCCTGACTCAAAGCAAGACGGGGCAGAAGCAGGGCCTTGTGTCTCCCCAGGCTGGCTGGTGCTGCTGCCAGCACCAAGAAACGGCTGGTGAGGGATGCCACAGACCACAACATCTTGCCCGGTCTTGCACAACCATCTGGCTCCAAGTTATGGAAAAATTAACCAAGACAGATCAGACATGATTCAACCCTTCACAAGCATAATCCTTCACAAAACCACAGACCACTCATCGGCCTCTTCCACCCACAGAAGGCGCCTGACACGAGCGTCTTCCTGCAAGCAGGATGCCCTTGGCCAACGTCTGCAACAAATCTGGTTGCCTACAGGAGGCATGGCTCAAAACACGTCCATGGAGGATGTCATTCCATGGTTTTTCATGCAGGCTCTCTGTGTGACTCACAGCCAGGATGGGTCACTCCAGCTCTGTTCCAGTGCCCCACCAGCACATCTACTCATCATGTTCCTGGAGACATCAGGAGAAGAAGGAAAACCCTGGGCAAGGGGACTGGGAATAGGGGGACAGAGCCAACATGGGCTGCACTTTAAGTGCCAGGCCACCCTTGGGATGGAGCACCTTGATCTGGGTCTGCCTTCACATCAGAACGTTACATTGCCTCACATTCCTTCTCCCTCTCTTAAGTCCCTCTCCCAATCTCTGTTATTACCCACACTCCTAAAATGACTTTTCTGCACCTTCAGACTGAACCTGAACACCAAGGCAGCAATTCCAACCCCACACTGAAGCAGCCAAATCATTCCTACACATTCCTTCACATTACAGAGACTCAGCAGGGCTCTGCCTGACCAGCACTGCCTACAGGAATCATCTCCAGACACAGCAGGAGTTCAGAGAGCACACTGGACAGCTGTCACTGTTTATCTAACACCCAAACAGCCAAAAAGACACCATCCAACCATCCTTGCAGTCTTCCTAAGAGGTAATGTATGCCTACCCCAAGCAGCTCTCTGCTTACATGCCTTTGGTGCCACATAAGCCTCTTTATTGCCACAAAGATTTACTCCTCTCTTAAATGATCACAAGTCTCAGAAAATGAAGAAGGTTTCCCATTTCCTGCCCTGGATTACTGAGCGGTTTCCTATCAAGCAAACCCTGGGAGGAAAGTGTCTCCAGCAAAAGCCAGCCAGAGCAGTGCCAGTGACCACAGCCCAGCTGCCAGGCTTCAGCCAGACCTGGTACCAACCAGCAGGGCAGTTCCTGAGCAAATACTGAGTAACAGGAAGAAAAAAAAATATCATTTGTCCAAGATCAAAAGCTCTTCCAGTAATGTGACTGCTGACAAAGCTCTCACATGGAAGAGTGTCTGCTGCCAAGAGGGGAATTCAGCCCCAAGGTGTGCCAGGGGAGCTGGTGGGTTTGGCCAAAGCTGAGGTGGACATTTCTTCCAAGGCGGACCCAAAGCTTCTCCCTCACTCTCCTGCAGAGTGACCAGCAGGGCCGTGGGGAGTGTGCAGGAACAAAAGTCTTTATTCAGCACTGGCATTGCTACAACAGATGCCTTGGAAGCAATTGCTGAGAAAAATGAAAAAGGAGTTTTCACACCCCCTGAATCCCTGCCCTGTGGGCCTGGAAGGCTGACAGGGCTTCCCTGCAATATCCTGATACAGTTACAGTATTGCCCATCAGGGACCAGAATAAAACCACAAACCCACTTCCAGCAGACAACCTAATAGCAATCAGATGGTGGTAATCTTGTTAATTTAGCATAATGAAGAAAAAGCCAGTTAAGCAGGGAACGGTCTCCATCTTTACCCCCTGAAGTCAGTGGCAGTGGTTTTGAGAAAAAAGTACTTCAACCTACGCTTCAGCTGGTGTTTCTGGAATAACTTCAATGACATAGGCCCCAGAGACAACATCAGGGAAGTCTTTATGGCGATCCTTCAGCTCTCTAGCTTTGCTGAAAAATGAAGAAATAGCAAAAAAAAATATTTTGTCAAGACAGGAAAAACCCCCCCACGCATTTTGCATTTTACTGAATTCAGTTTATAACCACAAGCTGAGGTGTTTTACACACATTGGTGTGTCACCTCAGCATTCATTTTAACCCTTAGATGTATTATTTCAGGAATTATTGCAGTTTTTGCATGCAGCTTTTTAATGTCTATTTCTGGTAAAGGCAACCATTTCAGTCGATACAGACAATCAGAGTTAAAACATTGCAAAGCTTTAGAACTAGCAGATCATAGAATCATAGATGATTTGAGTTGGAAGGGACTTTAAAGCCCACCCAGTGCCACCCCCTGCCATGGGCAGGGACACCTTCCACTATCCCAGGCTGCTCCAAGCTCTGTTCAACCTGGCCTTGGACTCCTCCAGGGATAGGGAACCACAGCTTGTCTGGGCAGCCTATGCCAGGGTCTCACCACCCTCACAGGGAAGATTTTTTTTTCCCTAATATCTTGACTAAACCCTCTCTCTGTCAGTTTGAAGCCATTCCCCCTTGTCCTGTCACTCCAGGCCCTTTGTAAATAGTCCTTCTCCATCTTTCTTTCAGGCTCCCTTCAGGCACTGGAAGGTCACAATTAGGTCATGCCCAAAGCTTCTCTTTTCCAGGCCAAACAATTCCAATTCTCTCATCCTTTCCTCACGGGAGAAGTGCTCAATGCTCAACCCCCTCTGATCTTTGGGGCCTCCTCTGGACTGGCTCCAACAGGTCCATGACCTTCCTGTGCTGGGGACCCCAGAGCTGGATGCAACCTCCAGCTGGGGTCTCCCCAGAGCAGATTAGAGGGACAGAATCACCTTCTGCAATCCTGAACACCTAAAAAACCCCCAACCCCATGTGTTTCTATGCTCTGTTCTACCTGTGGATCCTGCAAGAGAGAACTTCTGGTTATTTTCCCCTGCTCATGAGTCTCTTATAGTCTGAGCATGAATAAGCAAGTCCACACAAAAGCTTCATTTGACATTGAGTGAATTGTTTAATGAAAATAATTTTATGGCAATGCAAGTACGCACGTAGCTGATGTAAGCCATGAAAACATACAACAACAGGGATATAACCCCAGGACAAAGTCACAGTCACTAGCTATTCTCTTCTGAAGCATTAAGGAGAAGAAAAAGCCAGGAGTTGTTTAAGAACTAGCTCACACGAGAGCCTAGAGGAGAGTTCCACCACGTGGCAGACGCAGAGGAGAAGGTGGCAAGGACTGGCTGCGAGTTGTCACCAGCACGCACAGGGACAGACATGTGGTGCTGGCCCAAACCTCCTGGGTGCTGCTGCACATCATCAGCTGGATCCAAGAGCATGCAGAGACCACGCTTGGAAAGGTGAGGAGCCACCTCAGTTACTTACCTGGGAGTTAGGGACATCATTCGGATGCCAATGTATTTCTTTTTGGTTACAGCTTTGCCTACGAAAAGGAAAATGGGTCTTGATCAGTTGCCCTGACCAAAAGAGCCTTGCAGGGTGTGTTGGCTTTCTGGTTTGTCCCAGTTTTAACAGAATCACAGGATGCTTTGGGTTGGAAGGGACCTTAAAGGTCACCTATTTCCAACCCCCTGCCATGGGCAGTGATGCCACCCACTAGACCAGGATATTTTCATGTTTTCCTTGTTCAGAGCAGTGAAGTGCAGTACCTTTAGCTTGTCTGTCGTGGGATTCAGTTAGGAACTTCTTTATTTTGTCGGATGGGATAGCAAACGAGATGCCTGCTGTAACTTTTAACGTGTTGATTCCAATGACTTCACCATCCTGCAGAAATAAAAAAATGCCATTATTAACAAATATTAACCTCCAAGAGAAACGGATCATTTCTTCCAAGCAGTCACAAAGACAAATTCACACTTTGTAGCCTGGTCTTCAAGTTTCTAAAAGTTTTAAGTGTAATTTTTTGAGTCTACTGATAAAACACTGCTTAGAGATTTTGGAAAATCAACGTGATTACTCATTTGGCTGCAGAAGAGATCAAAACTGGGCAATTCTCATGCTTGCAGCAGATGAGCAACACATTCTGCAGCTAATCTGTGTTTATTTCAGCAAGCACCACATAAAACATGGCACCAACTTCTCCTGAGCCACTACTACATAATAACATAGAGAAAAATACAGTTTGCCAAAATCAAAAGTTTTCCTGGCAATCTAACTCCAAGAGCCTTGGATGAAACATCTCTGACGCCATCTCATTTGAAACCTCAGCAGTTTCTTTCTCTGGTTCATCCCAGACAAAAACTGTCCAACTACAGGTATTTCTAAGTGATGATTAAGTGTGACTGAATGTGTGCTGTGAATTGGGTGGGAAAAAAAATTGCCAAATCTCCTCTGAGGCAGAAACTCTGAGTAGTTCTGAGTTTCAGTCTGTGCTGTGCTGTCCTCCTGAGCACTCAACCCCACGTACTCCCAGGAGACCTGAGAGCTCTCACACAGGTTTGCAACCTGCTTCAGTCCATTCTACAGCATTGGCAAATAAACCCTAATATCCTGAAAATATGTGGAATTTTTTCTTGCTGTGATTCAAAATGAAAGGGTAGATACATTTTGGAAATATTTAGCTGAGTTTCAGTGTGCAAAAGAAAAGGATTGCCAGCTGCAGGGTAAACACCTCACTGCAAGATGTGCTTTTCCCTTTTTGCAAGGCTTGAGCAAAAAAACCCAAAACATTACACTTGTCTGAAACTATGCAAACCATAAACATCCTAAATATTGAAATCCAAATGTAGCCTTTAGCCAACATAAACACAGACAACTGATTCGTAAGAACCATGTGAATTTTGTGTAGTCAGCCAAATATTGAAGGCTCCAAATCACATCTGGTGGGGGGAGTTTGCTTTTTTGTTGGTTTGGGTGGGGTATTTTGTTTTCTTTTTTTTTTAATTAAAAAAGCAATAAGCTCAACACTAAGCAAACTTAGAGAAACTCTTACCAGATTTACTAGGGGTCCTCCAGAGTTCCCATACTGAAAATAAACACAAGTTAAGAACATGTTTTAATATTTAGCTCTTAATTTGTTGCAAGCAAAATATAAAAGAAATGTTTGAAATATTTCTGTAGTACTGTTTCCATTGTCTATTAAATGCATGCAATAGAACAGTCCTAAACAGCCAAACCCATAAACTACATTTTAACATCACCCATTTTAGCTGAGCTTTGCAAATACTTAGTTTTTCTTCTCCTGCCAGAGTAACTTAAGAAAGCCAAGTTTTCCCTTTTGTTTTCTTAGTGCCACACTAGAAGCTGAGAAGATTTTAGGACAGCTCTGGGAGCTGTTAGTGAAGATTTTTTACAGGGCCAAGACTTGAAGTACAGAAACTATTGTTTTGCCTTAATGCAGAAAACAAACTAGAATCCTTAAACCAAGCTTGGCTTCTTTCTCAGAAAACAAGATGGATTTTGAAAAGATATTTATTTGCCAGAGAATATTGCCTCCTCCCTTGCAATCTGCAAGGGTTTTGAAGTGAAGGCAGATATTGTGCCTGGTGTGGTTCCTTGGGGGTGTTTCCAAGACACAACCAAGCGCTGCTGCGGTGCAGATGTCCAGATTTACATGGAGAGAAATGCTCCCTGCTCCTAAGAAGGGCATCACGGGAGGAATTTTCAGGGGGCCTGCTGGAGAAGGGAGAAGGGCTGGAGGCAGGAGCTCAGAGGGGCCGTACATTGATGATGGCATCAGTTTGGATGTAGTCCATGTCGGAGTTGCGGAGCCCCAGCTCCTTCCCCCCGCGCTGCGTGGTGCTGACGATGCCCGTGGTCACCGTGTTCTGCAGGGAAAAGGGACTCCCAATGGCCACCACAAACTCCCCTGGCCTCAGGTCTGCAGACTGACCAAGCAGAAGGACTGGCAATTTACCCTGCACGTAAAAATAGAACAAAAAAAGAGAAGAAAAT
This sequence comes from Cyanoderma ruficeps, assembly GCA_008694505.1. Classification (NCBI taxonomy): domain Eukaryota; kingdom Metazoa; phylum Chordata; class Aves; order Passeriformes; family Timaliidae; genus Cyanoderma; species Cyanoderma ruficeps. The sequence continues at coordinate 26,245,253 of VZDJ01000116.1, read as the reverse complement.
ACAACTGTTAAGACACTGCTCCGCTGGCAGAACCGATGTTACGGAAGGATGAATACATTCACAGGGTAGAGGAAAAGAGAGAGGCTTTTGTCCCTCAGGGATTGTGCTGGTTCTCTTTTCTCTGAGTGTTTTGTGTGGGTTGGTACAGAAACATCCCAGTGAGCTCTGCAGTGCAGTGTGGGCTCTTTACACTGGAGAATTTTTCCACAACAGGTACCCATTAAATCAAGACCAGTTGAAAGACCAAAGGAATATTTATGCTCTGCTGTGCAAAGCAAACATCTGATGGGAGTAGAAATGAGCTGCTTCCAGCACTTCTTGAAATAATTAGCCGACAGCTGCTGAAGTAAAAATATGATATTGTTTGAGAGTGAACACCAAAGAATCATGAAAGCAACAGCCCAAGAGTTTTAAGCATGCTTGTGTACAGTTAAAAGCATTTTATATTCTCACAAGACACCAGATATTGCTTCATCTTACTTTCTTTTAATGAAGCATCTCTTCTAAATAACTATATTGCCTCCTACATACAGTGATGTCTTCCTCTGAAGACGTTAGGATTTAAAGGCCTGATGTGATATTTCTGTTATGACAGTAGAGGATTCCAGTATACTTTCCTTTCAAGATCTTACTGCTAAACATATTAAATATCACATAGTTGAAGACATTCCCACTAAAACATTCTTGAAATCTGGCAAACACTGCGTTGTACAGCAATTAAAAATAAAAAAAGGGAGGGAAGGTTGGATCCACACACTCTTGCCAATGAATCAAGGGTGTTCTGAAACAGATCATACTTTAAATACTTTTTTTTGATTCATCACTTGCCTGTACAATACACATTGTGATTTCTCCCTTTCTTCACACTGTTAAAGGTCAATCTCTACACTTACAGTGACGTGACATGTTTTTAAATATTTTTGGTCTATCTGTTGTCTAAATGATCCTGACCCTCCCCAGGTAATTTAACCATCCATGTATTTAATCATGTCACTGTTTGTATCAGCATCAATGAAACTGGACACGTATTAACACAGGTTTAGACTTGAGGATTTGGAGGATTAGGTTACTGAATCCAAAAATCAAAACAGAATTCTGGAGGCATTTATCTTTTGCTTGGCAAAGCTGACTGGAACCTAGCTTTCCTCCAGGCTTGGCCTACTTCAAAATTTTAAGTTTTGGCAAAAAGGAAAAGAATTGCATGTTTAATTTGGAAACCTGTTGCTGGCTCTTAGGGGGTTTTGTTACCACCAGTATCGATGACTTATTTACTCAATAAGTCATCCATAGTGACAAAAATTCAGTATTATAAACTAACCCAAATTCCCATTACTTTGTATTTTTCACCTACAGTTTATTTCAAATATCCCAAGAGACAGACAATGCCTGAAAAGTAGAAAGCAAAAAAATAATGGCATCAGTTATCATTATATGTTGCTGCAAATACAGAACTTATGGTTTTAATGTTTAACAAGACTGGTCTTGTGTGTCCTTTATCCAGCTTTGTTACAATCCCACCAGGGAAGTTTAACTCAGATGAGCAGATTGTTTCAATAAAATTCATTGCCAGCTCCCAGGCAGGGTAAGATGCTTTATGGAAACTTATCTTTCAGCCTCCAGACAGCAAGAAAATAATTAAACCAACTGCTTGTTCAACAGAGTGAGCTGGAAGGGCAACAGAACAGGCAGAAAGGAGAAAGAATTTCCATGTCTAGTTACATTTCAGAGGAAGGTTATCACAACCAGCAATGCCCTCCTAATTAATAAAAATGATAAAATTCAGCCCTTATCAATGCCACAGCCACAGATATACGCAGTGGTTTAGCTCTGGGAAGGATCCAGCAGCTCTGGCCAGTCTCCCCATCGCTTATTCAGCACTGCAGAGAGAAACAGCAGCAGCATCCCAGGGCACAGCCCTGCCTGCCAGGGACGTGTCCAGGACAGGGGGATCAGGCAGTCAGCATCAGCTGTGCTCTGTGCAACACAAACAGCCCCAGATGGGAAATGTTTGGATCCAGGGAGCACCCTGGCCCTTCCTCCTCTGACCAGATGCTATTGAGCTTACGTAGCACGTGTTTGCAAGATGCCATTGGTCAAAACCAGCATCTTTTTTTGGCACTGCTTTTCCTTCTTAAAAAAAAAAAATAAAAAAAGCCCACACAAAAGACAAAAAGTGGCTTTTGTTTGTATCCCAGTGCGCTGAACACAGATACTCTGCAGAGAAAGAGGACATTTATCAGGAAATGCAACACAGACAAGCGAAAGAAAACAGAATACTTTCTATGTTTCATTAACAGAGAAAAGGGAAAATAAATAAAAAACACTGGTTGTGGACAAAGTTAAAAGATTTATACAAAATTCCTGTGTTGTAACAACAGTCACAAAGCCAAAATTGCATCTGGCAGCAGAGAGAAAGTACAGGAACGATCTGTGACTAATACAATTCTGATTGTGCTGAGTTTTCAGGGCTGTGCCTACACTAGCCAGGCTTCAGTTCAAACTCTGATGCTGTATGGATTGGCTGCAGGTCACCCCTGTGATTCAACATGCCTTCTGGAAAGTCTGGCTAACCTTTCCCTTGCTAGAAACAAAAATCCATTGCAAAAATCTCCTTTTCCTGCGCATATTATGAAATCCAGCTTTGGAAAACGTGTCCTCTATTCCTTGTGATTTCATGGTGTGGGGCAGAACTGCCACACTGACAGCACTGCAGGTAAATATATTAGTGCCCCTACAAAACAATAGCATGAAGAATTGGTTATAATGAATATATGTGTTGTCACAGCTTAAAATTTGGGGAGGTTATCTCAAAAACAACCTTAAAACTTTGCCACACTCAGTATTAGATTTTCCTCTATAAAAAAACCCAAAACAAACTCAAGTATTTATTTACATTGTACGCGTGGTTCTGAAATGAAACCAGTACAAAACCTATCAAAACCTCATGATGGAGTGGGAAAAACATCCTTCTGCAGTGCCCAGGAGGAGCCCTGGCAATGCCAGGCAGGCACTTTTGGCAGTGCTGTAACCAGGATCATGTCAGAACACCCTCTCTGTGCCCTCACACATTCCACTGGCAAGCTCATCCCGAGGAAGTTGAGGAATCCTGGGAAAATGAGTGTGAGTTTCGGGCCCTTAATAACTATATTTAATAAATGTGCATTCTTCCATCTTTACATAATGTCTGATGGCCCTCAGGATGACATAAGCACCACTCCAACTCGTGATTCTCCTGCTTTAACTGCAGATTTGCCACAGCAGTTAATTAAAAGTGCCAGGCAAAGGACCGTGCCTTGCAGCACAACCAGCAGGGAGCCAGCAACACCCAGCACCCAAAGCCAGCTCTCCCAGTGACTCACTGCAGGGCCTTGGGCAACACAGAATGTCTTTTCTACCCCTGTTTTTCTACCTCTTCCTTTGATGAAGCCTTGGGGCTCTGCTGGATCCCTGTTTACTGGATAAAACAAATCTGCAGGCAGGCATTCTGCAAGCACACAGAAATAGGACTAAACATGCAAACCCCGAAGTGGCACATGACTCACTGTTTACACCCAGCCAGAGAAGGAGCCATTAATTAGGGTTAATATTTTAAGCTTTTGGCATCCCAAAGGGCTTCAGACGTTTTTATATATGGATTTGACTCAAACTCTGGATAAACATAACTCCCACGACATGGGGAGCTGCACACCACCACAAGAAATGTCTCCATCTAACAATAGGACACGGCTATTGTGGCACCAGAGGAGAGGTAGAGATCAGCATCAGCAGCCAGGAGCCAGAGGGATTCGGAGAAACATGGAATCATTTAGGCTGGAAAAGACATCTGAAATTATCGAGTCCAGCCACTAACCCAGCACTGCCAAGGCCACCACTGCCCCATATCCCCAAGTGTTGCATCCATGTGGCTTTTAAATCCCTCCAGGAATGGGGATTCCAATACTGCTCTTCTGTGAAGAAATTTGTCCCAATATCCACCCTGAGCCTCCCCTGGCCCAGCCTGAGGCCGTTCCCTCTCTCCTGTCCCTGTTCCCTGGGAGCAGAGCCCGACCCTCCCGGCTGTCCCCTCCTGTCAGGGAGTTGTGCAGAGCCACAAGGTCCCCCCTGAGCCTCCTTTGCTCCAGGCTCAGCCCCTTGCCCAGCTCCCTCAGCCCCTCCTGGTGCTCCAGACCCCTCTCCAGCTCCGTTCCCCTCCCTGGACAAGCTCCAGCCCCTCCATGTCCTCCTTGCAGTGAAGGGCCCGAACACAGGCCCCAGGGTTCAAGGTGCAGCCCCAGCAGGGCCAGCACACATGTTCACCTGGTGCCCTTTAATAGCATAACTTGAGTCAGGTAAAATAAGTGAAATCTGGACCAAACAGCTCCAAAACTAAAAGAGGAGGAAGCACAAAACCACCACCAGGCACAGCCACTGCCACAGAGAAATGGAAACCAAGAGGCAGACTGCCATAAGCAGGAGGTGTTTTGGTTTGAACTTTTCAATCCATGAAATAAGTGAATGTGCCTCTCTGCTGGCACAAAAAGCAAGTAAATCCCTCCTCTGTTCTGTAATCCCCTTCATTTGTGGATGGAAATTCAGGAATTTGCAGGAAGCACTTTGCAGTTCAATAAACGGATGGAGAGGAGACAAAAGTTCTGAGTTCAATTTGTGTTAACCAGCGACAGATCTCCTTCATGCTTTTTATTTTTATTTTTAGGTGGAAAAGGCACAGATGCTGGTATGGAACACTAATTCAGCTGTGAGTGTAACTCTGGCAAAGCGTGTAACTGTCCTGGGAATTGCATTTCTGTTCTGACTAATGAAACTATTCAACTTTCAGAATACGTTATGGCAAAATAAAAACACCAGCCATGAGCACAGAAAAATATAGAATATCATCTACAATCTAGAAACTGCTTGACAGAGAGCCAAAGAAAACAAAAAACCCAGGCTGAACGAATTACAAGTCTCCAAAAGTATTTCATCTATAGTTAGAAAAGCAAAACTAAGTCTCCTTATCTAAATATGGAGCATGGGAAGCTTGCAAAAAAAAAAAAAAGAAGAAAAGGATGAAGTGTTGTTTTGATATGTCACCAGGTTTTCAACTGCCTGGCAAGAGATTGCTGCTCTCCCTTAATAATAAAATACAAATGAAATTACAATAACATAAAATAAAAATAGAAATTAAAAAATGCTGGTGCGGGCAGATCCACCCTGGAGATGTGAGTATTTTACTGCATGGACCAGCACATTGCCCCCACAGTGAGGGCTACTAGAACCTGAAGATGGCAGGAAACCACTGCTGCCTAAATTCATGAATAAATAGGAGTTAAAATCCAAGCTTTTTACAAGCTCTTTCATTTCTATGGGTCCTTAAGGCTTCTGGAAGCAATATGTGGGCTTTCTCAGGCTCTCGAGAGGAAGCAACCTATTACCCAGCCACAGATTTCAAAGTGAAATAGCATTTTAGAAAAGCCACTTGCATCTGGTGTCCAAGCAGTTTGTTATTTCAAAACGTGGGCTATTAAAACATCGATGGATAAACAGGGAAGTTTGCTTTTCTGCTTCCTCCAGTTTGTACACACGAGGGCAAAAAAGCAAATCCCCTCTGACCACAAAGATACAGACGCTCATTGCCTCAGGAAACCACCGGGGGAAGGAGGGCAGAAGGTCTTGTTGATTTAAAAGTGTCAAACTAAGTGCTTATTAATAAAATGCAGGAGAAAGCTTAAGCTGAAGGTTTCAGCTGAAGGGCTGGAATGTCACCACACATTAGGGATGGGTCACAACCCTGTGGCTGCTGCACCATGCAGGTGCCAAATCCTGTCTGGGATAAAGAACCAGGAGCTGGCCACGCTGAACAACAAAAATCTTCAGGACCTGGCATGTGTTCCATGTGTGATTTCAGGGTCAGTGGCTCATGGCTGGTTTTTAGAGCACATAGAAAGAAGAAACACCTGAAAATAAAGCCATTCACCCTGCTCCTCCCTCAGTGCCAAACCACAGACATCATTTGTGTGGACAGAGCTCAATTTCCAGGACTGAAAAGGGTCTCCAGGCAAAAGCCACCTCCACCTTCCACTACTTTGGGCTTCCAGTTTCCATTTGGGCTGGGTTCTTCTGTAATTCTGCCCCCTGTTAACCCTGATGTTGTCCATTAAACCACCCTGAAATTTCCTCCCCTCCTGCTGGTGTTTATTTTTCAGCAGCTGTATCACACATTCTGATTTAACAAGGTAGTTATTTGCCTGGAGATGAATCCCACAATCCAGCTCTGCCAGCAGAAAAGCATCTGCTCCCTTTGGAGTGTTGTGCAAGAGTTTTGATGGGTTTCACACTCGTTGCAGTGTCACACGTGCCACGCAGGACAGATTATTTATTTCATCAGTCCCTGCCTATTCTGCCAAAAAACAATCTTTTCTAGGGAAGTCTTATAAATTTTGCATGTTCATATCCGAATTGTCTGCAACTGCACTGCTCCTTTCTAGTGATGTGGTCTCCTCCTTGCATTTGGAAGGATATTTAGGTTGGATTCGTGGCTACCACGTTGATTCCAATCTTACTTCCTGCTTTCAACACTCCAGCAAACTGCTCTGTGTCACCACAGACATGAGAAACGCTGTTGCTCTCTTTTATAGACTATAAAAACAAGCACATTTTAGGACTGGAACAACTGCTCCAAGGTTTCTGTTCCTCATTGACTGCAAGATGTTTTTCCACGGAGGAGAATTTAATCAGGAAAACTGTTCATCCTTACTGGTGGTGCCCAGATTCTACCACCCTCTTTCATTTCCTACTGCACTCAGAAAAGCCAAATTAATTCTAGTAATGTTTCTGCCCAGATGTTCACACCTTAGAGGAAAACAGCACTCAGGCTGCTGCAAAATCTGAACAGCTTTAGGAATAGCAGCTGGCAGCCTGATCCCACACTTCAAGCCCAGCTCTGTTCCTAACCACAGAGCATTCTTCACCCTTCAGATCTGCCTTAACATGCCACACAAAAAAAGAAAAACAAAAGAAAAAAGAAAAAAGAAAAAACCCTTCTGCATCTTTGATGTCACCTTCAAATTATTTATTTCAGTTCAAGAACTTTGTCTCTTGCTTCTGAAGAATTCTTAAGGATGGTTTTCATGCCATATCCAGATTTTTGAGGGGTCATTTGTACCATCCTGTTGACTTCTTCAGCCAGCAAACACATTTCAAATTCAATGAATTATTACCCCTGTGATTTTAAAAAGTCTTAGGCACCTGAATGACTGCAAGGCATTCCAGTACAAAAAGGAAAGCTCAAACACTGAACTTGAAAGGGTGTAGGAAAATGTCCCACAAAATTCCAATCTGAGAATCAATTTCTAAGCTGACCACACTTCCATTTTAATTTTTTTTTTGTGAATATATAAAATGTTGTTTTTAATTCTCAAATGCAAAGCAGCATTGCTCTGTGAGCAGAGCCGCCTCAGGCCTCACCTTGGACTGCGATTTCCCAGTGCCGTGTTACCAGAGCTGGCTGGAAAGAAACTGGGTCTCCCATGCTTTAAATTTTCTCCCACTCTTCTCAAAATTATCCTGAGCTGCGATGGGAGTGGCCAGGAGGAGAACAGCACCCAGGTACTGGGTCGTACAGCTGATAAGATGCTTCCAAGGGCAGGTCAGACCAATTCCAGCCCTGTTGAGCAGTGGTTTCCACCACAAGCTCATCTGCATCCTGTTTTCCAAGCTGCTTCCAGGTTCTCCCTGCCCACAAGCAGCTTCCCAGGGCAACCAGGAACCATTTCCTCAGGGTAACAAGTACCTATTCCAGCCCATGCCTGCTCTTTTACTAACTCCTCGAGCTGATCCATCACATCAGTTCAGTGTCTCCTCTCTGACTGCCACCTCTCCTCTCTGAAGTTCAGCTTCCTGCTGCTCCAAGTCCTCTCCCCTTCTCCCCACCACGTTGTGCTTCCAATTTTAAAGCACTTTTCCAGCTGCCCTTCTCTCCCTGCCCCATCCTGCTCATCCTAATGCTGCCAGTGCTCATGCTTGGGATCTTCCCCTTTGCTTCTTATTGCTTTTGCTTATTTTAAGATAAAAACGAGAAAAAAAGCGACACCATGAAAACAGAGAAAAAAAACACCTGACAGAAACATTGCTGGTATTGTTTGGTTTTTCTGCCTGGTTGCTGTTCAGAAGCTTTTAAAAAAGAAGAAGCTTTTGAATGATAAAGGTGGCAAGGGAGCAGCATCATATCTCGGGTCATCCAAGAGTTCTGCGTTAGGCGTCTGACTCAGCCGTGAACTCTGGCACAAACACTCCTGACCTCGCTGGGGAATAGCTCTGAACTGCAACAACACTGCCAGATCCACACATTTTTGAGCCATGAGTTTCAAATGAAGCGTTCTTGCCCGTTAAATGTGGAGGTCATTAACTGACAGACTAAAAAAGGGGAGCCAACACGAGTAGCACCCCAAAGAGCCACGTTCAGCTCACTGCATCCCCATCACGCAGCATTCCCACACAATATTCCTCTTGCTACGTGTGCAGAACCTCCTGACAGCTTTTCTGCTGTGGCAGGAGGCACAATAACACTGACAGAGGAACATTTGATAGGGAGCAAGATCATAGATGGGAAGCGGCTCAGAAAACCACTTGCAGTGTAAGAGCATCTTTCCAAGCTGGCTTTAATTTCAACGTTCAAGATGTTCCCAAAGATATTTTCCATTTTAGTATCTACATCAGCGAGGGGCAAACGTATCCTCTAAAAGCCATTTGTGACATCAATATAGGCACTCAAGACAGAGTAGCACAAGCAGAACATCCCCATTTCTTCTCTGAGACAGAGTTATATCAGATAAAGTGTGTGCAAACCAGCCAGCAGACAGGGGTGCTGGTTTTATTTTGAAGATGCATAAAAAACATGCTATGTAATACTTCCACTACGCTGAGAGGTGACAAAATTAACCACTGCCACCCACAAACTCTGCTCTTAAAAGTGTGTATCCACCTAGTTAATATATCCTCAACAACTCAGCTCAGTAAACTATTTGGATTTTCCTTCAAACCTGAAAATCAGACAGTTTTTGGAAAGGAGGATGTTAAATCAGAGGAATGAAACGTGTCTTGCTTTAACGACTCACCTGAGAATCTATTTTAATTAGTGCAATGTCTGATTTTTCATCAACATCTTTAATTTTGGCTTCATAAGTCTCCCCGTTCTTCAGCTCCACCTTCACCCTGTTCTTGTTGGTGACCACGTGGGCGTTGGTCACTATCAGCCCATCTTCAGAGACAATGAACCCTGAGCCACTGGCAACAGGAACCTCCCTCTTGGAAAAGGGAAGTCTAAAAGATAAGAGAAGCAAAATAAACGTTTATCACTGCAAAAAAAAGCTGAAAGGTCACAAATCATTCCAAATAACAAGGAGTTTGGTGAGTTTTAATGTTTTAAGATAGCTGCTGTTACTCTTATCAAGAAGTAATAAATAAAGGACATATAAAAGATAAAGCACACCCATTACTTTTGCTAATTTTTTTTCCATGACTTTTAAATTATCCTCAATTCTTAAGCATGACAAATATTTATTATTTCAAAACCTCTTTGTTATTTCACATCATCAATCAACATTTCTGTCATGCTGGCAGCTGTTTTCAAGAATTAAAAAAAAGAAAAAAATCAAGACTGGGCATCTTGTTTACTTGCGAAATAATTCAATGTGAACCACAGCAGGAGCGATCTTCTCCACCACGTCTGCAATAAAGTTGTATTTGTGCCTCAGGCTGTTGGGATGTTCTTGGCCTGAAATAGAAACAGGGGACATGTCATGAGTTCTTCAAGTGACTGCAGGGGGGTCATTGCAAAACACCTGAATTAAAAAAAGCTCCGAGTGGGTATCTTTCCCTTCCTTAAAAGTCATCTGCAGCATGACCCTTGGCCCTACATTTCCTCCCTGCTTCTCTGCACAGAGGTGGAGTGCTTTATCCTTAGGGGAAATGATCCATGAAACCTCCTGGTCTGGAGTGCACCCCACTGGGCCACGGGGCAGCGTGGGTTCACCCACCGTGGTGCCAAGGTGTTAGGAATAAACTCCGTATATTAATTCGTGCCTGGAACTAAAGTAATATAAAACTGTGGACAATGACTCGAGAAGGCAAGGGACATCCCCGATGAATTAGCAAGATAAGAGAATCAGCAAATGAAAAGATACTGCCGCCAAGGAGATGAGCCATCAAGTGGTCCTAACGACCTGGAACACCTGCCCGATAAGCCTGATGGGATCATCCTGGCTTCTCGGGGAAAAAAAAGCCTATTCAAGGAACCCAGAATCCCAAAAGAGGACCAATAAATACCTATACACAGACCGGTGGACAAAGGAAGCCTGCCTCATGGAAAATAAAAAGTATAAAATCGGACTGTGGGTGGTGGGACTTTGTGAACGGAGGGGAGACCGGTGCAATAGAGGCCGGTCTCATGTTCACCCGGTGTCAATACCCAGGATTGACCTGTCCTTTTCGTGGCTGTAATTTTTGTTGATTTTCTTTCCGTGTTCGCTGTCACGCGAAAATAAATTTTATTTTTATTTTTTTTTCCAATTTGGCCATTTCATTTATAACACAGGGATGAGGCACTGCAGGAGCTCAGGGTTTATTCCCTGTCTGCGCCGCCCACTCTCCCTTTGTGAAAGGGATTTTGTACTCAGATGCCTCCACTGCTGCTCTCCTTTTCTGGATGGTCTACTTAGCCTGTATGGTCTTCTCAGATTGAACAAACGAGCTCTGTTCCTCTGCCAAAGTACGCCTTCTTGGAGGTTTTTGAAGTCTCAGGCTGCTGCATTTGTGAAACGCTGAGGACACCAAGGTCCTGACCCCAGTGCAAGCCCTCAGCAGCTGCTGAGAAAGTTTAACTTGGGCACAAGGTTGGGCTTCCTTTCCCACCAGTGTCCCCACAGCCTGACCCAGCAGCCCCTGCCTGGCACCTACAGGTGGAAGCACCTTCCACACTCTCCACACAACCACTCAAGACATCCCTCCCACTGAGACATCCCTCCCACCGATGCCCCCTGAGGTCCATCAGCTCCAGGGAGGAGTGAATCCCACCCTGCCTGGAGTCACTGAGCCAGCCTCAGTGATGCCTTAAGCTTTGGCTTTCATATTTTCAAATTCTGTGCTGCCCAGGGGTGCAGTTCTGAGCTCACATTCAGTGTCACTCAGCTCTCTACACAGAGCAGAGAGAAAAAACAAATCCTTTTCCTGCTGAAGACCAAGGACAACTTTCAGGCCCGAAAGAACAAGCAAGGGTGGCTGAAGGGAGGAACAAGGAGGATGGGACCTCACAACCTGGAGCTGGAATTGGACAATTAAACCCCAACATGCAAATGGACCAAAAATTATAAAAATGTAAGATCTCGTGACCAATCAGCCATTTTGTGGCCATTCTTAGTCTACCTTGGGTGTAGCCCTGGTCAGGCCCTGTCCTGCCCAAGGTGGATCCTGGAGGCCTTTTAATAAATGTCTACTTTATTCTGTAGCTCTGTCCAGTCTCTGTTTCAGGTCAGCTTTCCCAAGGCATCACCGGGGCTATAAAATAGATATGACAACACAATGGGACCACAAAGCTCTGCATTCCTGGGCGGTGCTGTAACAAAAGCTCATGGTCACTGAGTATTCAACGGGGGCCAGTGGGATTTTCAAAAGCCACTGGATACCCAGCTCCCATTGTGGCCAACAGAAAACCTGTCTGCACCAAGAGACGTCTAAAAATCTCTGGGAAAAACTCACAATTCTGACACAGCTTCTTCTCGAGCAGTTCAGGGGCAAAACGTTCCTTTTTAAAACTGGGAGCAGCTATACAAATTGGGAACACCCCAAAGAGTTACTTTGTACTCCTTCAGAGGTGAGAAACACCCTTTGTTTTCATTTTATCTGATGCATCCATCTCATGCTATAGAGGCACAAGCCAAGCCTGTAAGAGACTTTCAGAGGAGTATTAATGTGGTGTGCTGCTCCCATCCATCTTTGCCATTTGCCTTCTAAATCCATGCAGAGATTAAAGCAATAAGCAGCTTGTGGGTGCCCTAAGTGCCTTTGACGGTGTAAGAGGACGATGTATTTGCAGAATCACAGGAGACCGAGGACTATCCCATAAAACCATCCCAATACCCAAACCCGGAATGCCCTTTGCTATTGGGAAAACCAGAGAGGAAAACCAGGGAGGAAAACCATGCAATATTTTAAGTACACACTGGAGACAATGACGATTTGGGAACAAAATGCCTTTGACACTAACCAGACACTGGTTTGCTCCAGGGGCGAACACGCTCCAGGTGACTTCCCAATGCCAACCAACACACACTGCCCTCATCAGAGGGGTGCATGCTCCACCCAAACACCATCTCTCACTCAAAACCAGGGTTTTTTTTTCTTATTTATACCCTGTGAAACACCCCAAGGGCTTTTAAACGCTGCCTGTCACAAGCAGCGGCCACAGCAGTGACCTCAAAATCCGCTGCGCCGTTTCAGAAATGTTCATCTGCTTTATGAAGCAGCAACATCGATCAGGAAACTTTTATCCTCACCTCATTGTTTTCCTCAAGACTAGTCAGTGCTTCCTGGTTTGCACATGAGCTGTTGCCCTTAGGCTTTCCCCCACAGAGGCATAAGGCCTTGCTGATTGAGAAATATCAATTTACCAAACGATTTACATTCCCTACTAGAAATATTCGGCATCAAACAAGTCATTGTCACTGCTGTAAAGCTGACAGTCACAACAGGGACAGTTTTGGGAAACTGCCACAATGAGAAATGCAGTTAGGAATTATCCACTTGCATTAAATAGGTGCTTAGGCAGATTATCAGATGGGATTAACGTGGTGCTGGGCTAAAACCCCACAGGGCACTGCTGCAGCCATCGATATGCTTTTTTGATCGCTGCTTATAAAATGATTTCATCTCAGCTGCAATGCTGTGGAAATCCAAAGGTCACATCCTGCCCTTGGGAAAAAAAAAAAAAATCTCCACGGATGAGGGAACTGCACAGGAAAAGCACAGCTTTTTTTCATGCCTTCAATCTTTTTTTGCTTTTAGCCATTGAAGGAGAAAAAGGATGCCCAGGCTGTACATGGTGAGACTGCTAATACTTCACCCCAGAGCTGCCTTCCCTTGGAGCTGGAGCCTACAAAAGCCAGGATTTCAGAGGCAACAGTATTTTGTCCATAATCCACCCCCTCATTCAGTCCCAAACTTAACTGCAGAGTGGAAAAAAAAAAATTCAGAATTTCCTAGTTTGAAAAAGTTAGATAATGAACACCATGGCATACTGACCCAAAAAGCTCCCAGCAGCTGGCCACGCCTGCCTATTGCTTATGTATTAGGAATTCCTGAATTGTGTAACACAGTTTTGCAACTGCTCTTGAACCACTGCCCATTTAAATGGAGAACATACCTTTTAAAAGCAAATAAACAACAGTCAAAGTACTAATCTCGATGAACTCATTGATGAATGTTAACGAAAAAGTTCCTGTGAACTGGCCTTTACCATCAACATAAAATCTGAAGGCTGTAGTAGAAGTATTGATACATTGAAAAAATTCTTTTATCGCTGAGATAAAGAAAAATGGAGGGGAAAAAAACCCTAGCTAATTGTTCTTTGGGATTACTGAGTTACACATGGGGAGCTGAGAGCTGCACTGATCTTCCCTACAAGAAACCACCTCTGTGTGAAATTTTATCTAAGATTTGAACCTAGAAACAAACTACCACGTGGAAGCCTAAATGGCCATAAAAACACCAAGTTTACAAATTCAACATGAGTAGATGCTCATTCCTCAACCACCACAGGGTAGTTTCCAGCCATCACCAGCCACTGTAGAAGATAGCAATGAAACTGAGAACTTCCCCAGGTATACTTCCCTCCTCTCTCTTACACATCTATTTTCCAGTTGTGATAGCTCAGCTCCTTAGTAGAAAATATATGTTTTCGTTTTAGGGGAGATTTTTTTTTTTTTTGGTGGGGGTGGTGTTTGTTTTGGTTTGTTTCTAAATCATTGAGAGTTGGGCTTGAATAAAGCTCTAGTTCCTAAATACCTTCAGGCTCTGACGTTCAAATCTTCCCAGACTGCTCCTCTTTCTATTTATATGCCGTGATTATTGTGTTTTGTAACGTTTTCATTGAACTATTGCACAATGCCCTAAATGCCCACCAGCATGGCTAAGAAACGTTTATTAATGGCATTATAAAGATGATTGTTGTGAATTCAGTTAATGACAAAAAAAACCCCAAAAAAACCCCCTAAAATATGAATAGGTTGTAGCATGAAGAATTCCCAAGGCAACTAATCTTTCAAAGACTTCAAAGATGTGCTGGCTACCAGCCCTGAAATGAGAAGGCAAACCTCTGCCAACTGACATTAACAGGGCTAATAATCAGTAAACAGACTGCTAGGAGAGCAAGACAGAGTACCAAGCCATGAAAAAAAGCACACCCAGCTGTAAACAACTGAAGTAATTTGGTTCCATAAAGAGGAGCCAAGAAGCAAATTAAGATCTGGGTTCTGGTTAGGTCATTACTCAAAGTGGCATCCATGCAATGATGCTCACAGCTCACACATGCTGCTTTTGGTGGTTATTTTGGGCTAAACTGAAGAGATGCTTTGGAGATAGAAATCTCACCAGAGTAACTTCTCCCCTTCTGCTGGGAGAGCTGTGTCTGCTGCTCTGGAACGCTTCTCTTGGCACAGAGAAGAGAGCAGGTCTTCAAACAAAGCTTTGGGCACATCTCAGTCGGACATGGGGCTTTTCCCCATCCAGTTTTCACCTGGTTTCCCCTTTTCAAAAAGGGGATTCTGCTCTCCTTCATCAGGACCTTTCCACTGACTGAGGTAAGGAGCAAAGTCATTATCCCTTTTAATGGGACTCTTTGTCTTAGGCATGATGAAAGGGGGGAAAAGGCACATCCCAGCAACTCTGTCGGTGCCACCCTCACGGAAGGGCTGCAGTTTATGGGATAACTGGAGATATTAAACTACTCAGGCTGCTGAAAATAGGTGATTATTTCCTCCCTGCACTCGCCACTCGTTTAGACACACACAGGGGGTTTGAAAGCACGGCTTGGGTTTGGGATTCTCTGCAGAACGAAACCAAAAGAGCTCCAGCGCTCACGAAACATTCCGGGCTGCCAGAACCGGTGACTACTGACACAAACCACAAACCAAGTTTTCCTTGGAGAACTTCCACCCTCCCAAATAAAACTCCAGCCGCTGCTGTTTGTACAAACTTCCATTCATGCCATAGAAAAACCTTCAAACCTCTGAGTGTGGAGACAAAGAAAACTCCAGCAGAGGTGCTCAAGCTCACTGAAAACAGGGGGATCGGCAAGCCCTGCTGGAGAGAGACGAGGAAAAAAGTGTGGGAATTTGCCACCACACTTTCTTTTTTTAAATTAAAGAAAACTGCAAGCCTGAATATTCCGCTTCCTATTCAAGGATAAATTGTGTAATTCACCAAAAAAAGAGTATTACACAATGAAAACACTAAGAAAGTAAGGAACAACATTCTACGTGTCACAGGCAATTTGCTCAAGAGCAGCTCTTAGGTCATTGGAGGGAATTTTGAGAGGTCTAAACCACAGCACCTTGTTAGTACAGATGCTATTGCATCAGTTATTTTTCCTCCTGTATAATCCATGCAGAAACTCAAGACACTTCACAGATTTCTGGGAGGAAAGCCTGTATTACTGTGACATCCCTAAAAGCAAAAATATTTTCGTAGCCCTAAATAATGGTGGAATAAAATGCTTGAAATCTCTCCAAACAGTAAACTCCACAAATCTGGTTTTGACTTAAAATATTTCCTGCAGCAAGAACCATTGCAAGATTAAAGTGAGGATTTAAAGTGAAATTGCTATTTGGCATAATTGCACACGTGCAAAGGGAAACTAAAGTCCATTTCCATCATCATAATATTTAGATGATCAATTCTTTCTTGGCAGTCCTCAACAAGGACTTTGTATTTTCCCTGCTAATCCAAAAGCAGAAACTCATTCATTTTAATCACCAATTTTAAACAAACCCAAAAGAGCTGCCAAGCTAAACAAAACAGGGAACCTACACAAAGTTCATAGAACAGAACAGCTCCCAGAGTAATGGTAACACAGGACAGTTTTCAGAGCAGTGTGTGGCCGCTCACAGAACAAAAGCACGTTGGAGTAACGAAATAAAGGTGAAAAAGTTTCATGTTTTAATTGATATTCTACTCACTGGCCACAAATTAATGCTTGTCCTGAGAAGAGCTGGAAAGGGAAAGGTATTGAGAATCCAGTTGTAGGAATAAGTAAAAGCAGGTATTGGCAACTCAAAGATGTTACCAATGTCTGACATCCCATCCCTGGAGGTGGCCAAGAGCAGGTTGGACAAGGCCTGGAGTGACTCGGGATAGTGGAAGATGCCTCTGCCCATGGTAGGGGGTGGAACTGGATGGGATTTAAGGCCCCTTCCAAGCCAGACCACACTGTGATAATAAGAATTATCAAGTTATACGGGGAGAATGACATAAAGAGTTCTTGTGTGTTTATAAAACAGCAACAAAAAGTATTTGAAGACAATGAAATTATAAAGCAAAGCCTTCAGAGAACTTTGGTCCAACCTCTTTAGTCCAGCTTCTTTCCCAGTGGGAGTCAGACCTCTCTGGCATTCCGTACCAAGGCTGTTCAGGATGTTCTTGTCACTGAAAATGGTCAATGGGCAAATTCCTCAGGTAACATGCCCACAACTTTCCTCTAGGAAGTTCCTATACAATTTCAGATTTACGCTTTCATTTTTAGCCAAACAGGAACTTTTCCTAACACTATCTACAAGGTAGAATAAGTGGGAAGTTAATCGGATATCGAATATCTTTGTTACAACTCAGCTGCTGAATTACTACAGGCCACAGGACTGGAAGGTTCTGCAGAGAAGGAACGCCCTGGATGGGTGCATCTTGGTCCAGGCCATGTTACTCTGTCTCCATGCAACTTGTGAAAAGCAATTTGTGCTTTAGTGTCTCAGATTCAGCTCTAAAATGGGCATAACACCCCTATTTTATCTGATTGGAACAATCTCGGCCTTTAGCAACCCTTGCAGAACCTCACAGCGGGGAAAAATATGTACATAAAAACTCTCAGGAATGCCAGAAATTCCTTTATAAACCAAGTGCACTGGCTGCTCCTGCAAAACAGACTCACAGCTACAGCAGCAAGGAGCAAAAACCGCCCGACTATTGAGCTGATGAGGCTCAGAGGCAACTGGGTGTCAGCAGGGAGGGCAGGAATCCAGAGAGGAGAGACAGCTCCATCTAAAACAACAGGAAACTGCAATTCCTTCTGTAAACAGCAGCGGTGAGGTGGGAGGAAACCCAGCTTGTGCATAAACAGGCAGGCCTGGAGCCCCGGGAAGGGAAGGGAAGGAGGAACGCAGCCCTGGGAGCAGGAACACGCCGTTCCTGCAGCAGCATTGCCATATTAACACAAGGCTGAGGGGGGCTCAGCAGAGATGACAAATTAATTGGGAGCCAGAAGCCCTCTGACAAAGGCACAGAGCCCTGGTGGCCGTGCCAGCAGTGCTGGCAGTGCCCTGCACGGGCACCAGCAGCGGCATGAGCAGGGGAGGCAGCGTGCCGGGAGATGCTCAGACACACGGAATAAAGGTGAAGTGCAATTCAGGACAAGGTGAAAGAGTGCCGAGCTCAAAACTATCATTAACAGCAGCCCTGCCTGAGCTGGAAACACTAAGAAATGTAAGTCAGGTAGTTATGGAAAAGAGTCTGCCCCATTTCCTGCAGACAGAGGAACGGAGTATTTCAGCCAACAGGTTAAAGCAGACAATTCTCTTCTCTGCAGAAGGCTGAAAATACAACAGATGAGTCAGGAATAATTTCTCCTCTCCTTTTTTTTTTTTTTCCAGCCCTGCTCAGTTTGTGTGCCTTCCAAGCCGGGTCATCACCCCGCTTTACCTCCCAGCTCCAACTCACTACAGGCAGAGAACCAGCAAAACAACCTCAAAATGCCCCTTAAGTAGCAACGATGTGGTAATTCCTATATCCCACAGCAGCTGTCTGATCTTGAGAATTCCTCTGAAAATTATAAACCCATCAAGATCTCATTTTAAGTATGTGAGAAACTTTCACAGTGCATCTTCAGAAGAACTCCCTGCTTAAGAGAGACTTAGCTTCAACTTCCAGGAACCCTGGTATGAAGACACCAGGGAATAAAAACAAGTTCTTGTTTTCATGCTTCTTAAACTTCTCTCTAGCCTAAAAAAAAACCTCTTAAGGGGAAAGCCTATAAAAAGCTTCCCAAGATGCTGCTTTTCTGCAGCTGGATAAGACATTGATTTCACCGATCTGCTGTGGCAGGACTCAGAAGTGACATGGAGCTCATACAAATAAGGATCAAATTTATAGGAAAAATAGATAGAAACTCCTCAGAACAATAATAAAACAGACACTACTCCTACTCTGGGGTGTTGTAATTGTACAGTACACGAACCCAGCGTAACTATATTGCAGAAGCCTCAACAGCCTGAAAAATCTGTCAGCCTTTGGCAGTATTTTCTACATCTGGCTCAAGAATCACTCCAAGACCACCCAGATTTGTTTTAATGTAGACATCAGAAATCAGTGAGTGGCTGGGAAATGAACCGGGAGTAATGTGGATGTTCCTTCTGCCACCCTACCTGGAGAGGTGCAATAAGGGGGTGGCACTGCCACTGGTGGGGCAGCCACTGTCACACAGGGCCCTGCTGCTCCTGTAGTTCCTCACGAAAGGTTTAAAGAACAGCAGGTTTCAATTTCGCTCTCTCAAACATGCATTTTTCAAAGATATTTAGAGTTCTAGTTATTATAATCACTGCTCCCCTATCAACAGTAGCTATTTAAATATTGATATTCTTATCTATAACACCTATCCTGCTTTATTTTATGGACCATAGGAGTATTTTTCATATTTATAAGTGGCTTCTGCTTGCCCGCTTTTAGTGTCTGGATACAAAAGAAAACAAGGGTCAGCCAAGCTTTACCTCCTTAGACTGAGGCCTACACAGAGATGAAGGGCAGACATTCCAAACAGGCCTGTGCTGTCCTGGAAAAAGGGGTGAATCATCCCTTTACCACCACAAAGGTTGAAGCGTGAGATTCCTCGGGGGTTGTGTTTATTTTGGGGGTGGGATGGCGGGAGGGGAGACACTTGTTTGGGTTTCTCTTCCTTCCCAGTGCTTGGTCCTCCCGCTCCTTCCCTCCTCCGAGAGGATTTTCTGTCGATGGAGATCGACAGATCATCGATGCTGTGAGCAGGGCAAAGGCAAAACTGCAGCCTGCAAGTTAGAGAAATAGAGTAATGGAAAAGAAAAGTAATGGAAAATGGAGCAGCAACGCTGGCAAGGTGCAGAAGACTGACCAGGGACTCATGGAAGCTCAGTTTGCTCTCAGCTCTGCTGCTGGCTGACCTTGAGCAAAGCTCTTTATCTCTCCCTGCCCTAGATTCACTGTCTGTGAAATGGGGCAATGACAGCACTCTCTGGAATAATATTGAGAACTCCTGCTAATGTTACCCTCTGCTACAGAAAATATTTCAGATTTTAGACCACTGGGTAACTTCTGTGCATGGCTACCAGATTCAATAAACCTTATTTTATCCATCAGTTGTCTGGCCACAAAAATGTGTCCAAATCCAAGTGCTACCAGAAACATTTTAAGCACCACAGCTCTGTCTCATTGGGATTTCTAGCAGCAGTTCTGCAAAGGAGATGTAGGAACTATTCACTGCACATCCCTCTCACTTGTCTCACCAGAAAAAAGCTTTACAAGAGTGAGAAGATGGAAAGACTGAGAAACCCCAACGGGGAGAAGATGACAGAGACAAAAACAAGGTTTGGTATTGGTTAACCAAAACCACTCAGAGTTTTAATGGCGCTGCTCACAGTGACAGAGTCAGGTACCAGCCTGCAGGAAAGGCAGAGGAAAATGCATCTGCTCACACGTGAAACACACATTTGCTTTGTTTTTCCACTCTTTTCCCCTCCAGAATCAAGCTCCTGGCAGAGCAATTGTAACAAATTGCACAACCCAGCTGACCTCCAGCCTTGTGCTTCACCTTATCAGTGCACCGGGGTGCCTGATATTAACCCAGAAATTCAAGAGCTGCTCTGCCTGCCCACGTAATTCACCTCCAGTTCGTAAAATATGGTAGCAAAGATGTTCTCAGTTCACTAAACTTTAAAATAACTTGTTGCCTGTGTCCTGTCTCACAACCTTAAGATATTATAACTCTCCTGCTACCTACAGATGCAAGGTCAACATCCATTAGTATAAGACAAATTATTTTATAGCCCTTTGATATAAGGGAGTGGAGGCTTATTTTTCAGTTATAGTCTTCTCTTTGAAGCAGGACAACCAATTTGGGAACCACAGTGACCTGCATCCAGAAGGCAAAACAAAGTCTTCTATTCAACATCCTGAACACAGCCTCCAAAATAATGTCAGGTATTCACTTGGGCCCAGTTACAAAGGCAGTGGGACTCACTGCCAAGTCCAGACAGAGATCCTAGAGGCCCCAGCAGCTCCTGGGAGTGAGGAATGGCTGTATTTACAATACAAGTCAAGCTCCACAGTACCCCAGTTTCTATTTCTGACGTTGCTTCCTTTCCCTCCAAGCACACGTAAATTCACATTTGAAAAATATTTTCCAGCTTCTCCTATTTCTTGGACGGCAGAGCCTGAGAGCTGCTCGGGATATGCTGCCTCCCTCACATCCCAATCTGCTTAACAACACTCCTGCTGCTTACTCATGGCCTCAAGTATTCCTGCCCAGTCCACAGGTACCTTTAAATTTCAAAGCCCAGAAGATGAAAGGATTGAATCTTTCCAAATCTGTGTTTACTGGCTTGACTGTTTGAAGTCTGGAGACTGCAAAATTACTGCCTGCTCCCCAGGAAGGAAATCTAGATGTGGAGAGGGGAAAAGGTGAGCTTCTTCTGACAAACCACTTCTTACAGTGGCCTCCTCTCAGAGCTGAGGACTTGGCTTTGGAAAAGATTTTTAATCCCACACTTGGGAATTGGTTCTCTTCTGGAAAGATGTTGCTATTTATTTCCATTGCCTTCAGCTGCCTGTTCTCTCCTTCCCTCCCTCCTTCCCTTCTCCTGCTGCTGCAAAATAGACTGAGGAAAAGTTGGAGAAGAATGATCTCCAGACCACCCAAACAGCAGCTGAGGGGGGAGATTAAATTTAGCAGCACTGGAATGCTCATTTGTGCACTCAGACCCTAAAAACCTGCTGCTCCTGGGTCGTTTTTAATAGACTTGGCACGTGCCAAGTAACCTGCCAAAGTCTCCCAACACTTCTTCAGCACACAGATAATAAAAATAAAAACACCACCGTGTGCCTGCCATTATCTTCGGGGAAACAGCTGAGAGCCTCGTCCATAACAACAGGATCAACTTCCCCCTTGATAAACGTCTGGCCGAGTTCCCAACCTTCACAGATTTCCCGGCTGAGTTTCTGGCCCTGCCCGGATTGTTGCAGGCTCTGCACTGCCCATTGGCACCATCGGGGCCAGGAATTCAGGCAGCTCCATCCCCTGCCCATCCTCTGCTGCGCTGAGCTCACTCTCAGGCTGTTTTAGAAGGACTCGGTGAATGACAAATGGGTTATTGACCGCAGAGGTCCTTTTCTCCTGCCAGATAATTACACAGAGACACTTGGATGCAGTTTTGCCTGGTGCATTTCAAAACACAAAGTCAGCCACTTCGCAAGAAACTGAGCGGGGGTTTTTTTGGTTTTTTGTTGTTTTTTTTTCTTTCCCCTCCCTGTCTCTAGAACTGTGAAATCAGGTGATGAAGCAGCCAAGTCTGTATCTCAGTGATACACAGCTTTCTAGATTGAGAGTTACCCCTCACCTCTGCCTTCTCCCCAGGCAATCGAGCTGTAATGAGCTGTTTAATCTAAGCCATAAGAGCTCCTATCAAAGCCCAGATGTGACACCTGTGACACCGTGGTGTGACCATGCTTGGGACCAAGGTGTGAGCCACCTGTGACAGATGCCAGCAAAGGGCTGCTGAGCTCACCGGGATACCACAGACATAGCAAACCTAATAAAAATATGAAAACATATAAAACCAGCTCAAAACCGGGCAAAAAAATAGTTAGAAATGGAGAGCAACCACCAGGAATGTTCTTCCTCCTCGGGTTAGTGAGGAAAGGACAAATCCAGGTTAGTTTGTATTTTACAGTGTGAAGAGAACTACGTGGAGAGAAGAGCAAAGTGCCCCAAAACGCCTGCCAACACTCGTGGGAAAAACGAGGAAGGGAATAAAGGCTGGTTTAAGTTGTGTGCTGAGCCGTCTTCCCTTGGTCAGCAGGAGGGATTTAAGGCCACCAAAAAACATATTTGCAGAAGAAAAAGAAAACATCCTCCCAGCACGCTGAACCTCACCGCTGAGTCCTGAGGAGTCGTGGCACTGACCTCGCTCCTGGGTGTGGGATGCTCTGACACAGCCACAGTTTCTGCCCAGAGGACTTTCACCTTCTCTCTGTGCCTCTTCAGCAGCATCAACACACCCAGAGCTGCACCAGCACGGGCTCTGCAGGCCTGAACATCCTCTGGCAACTCCTGTCCCTCATGCTCTGATGGAAAGGGAAGGTTTCTTTGGTGACAGCAGCAGCTCAGGAGCCCTGTCCAGGCTGGTGCAGAAAGGGCACAACAGGATTATGCTGTGGGCACAGCTGGACATTGCTGGGAAGGGTTTGAGTTGTTTGAGGCTCGTTTTGCATAGGGGATCGTCCCCCTCATGCACACAGAGCCAGAGCAGCCTGCTCCTGCCTCTGCTGCATCCTCTCCAATACAGCTGGTATTCAAAGAGATTCCCTGGGAATCACCCACCGACAAAAAAACAGCACTGGGAGGGGACTGTAGTAGATGAAAATGGAAAATGACAGAAAGTTTTACTTTATTTTAATCAATACACACATCATTGTACTTAACCAGCTACTGAAATACTGTGAAGGTTAAAAACAACTACAAAAAGTTATTTCTAAACACTTTCTCTATGTTCCCATCCCTTTGTTTCCCTAGGCTGTTGCATTATACTGACAAAATTATTTACATGGGCGTGTTACTATGAAAAAAATGGCTGGAGATAACTCAGTGTTTAGGTGGAAAAAGCATGCCTGATGATGAATTTAAAATAAAATTGAAAATTAACTAGTTTAGAGAGCCAAATATTAGGCAATGCTTTTTCAAAACATCGATTTACAGTCTACTCCCCATCCCTTTTTATTTCAGGTTCTTTACATATGAAAGACAGCTTTGCTGGTAGCAATGTTTGCTCCCATCCAGGGACAAACATGTGCTGCTGCTTGGCTTCTCCAGCGCTTTCTTTTTGTTCCAGAGGTGCAACAGGGCAAAATGATTGTCTGGAATTACTCCTGATGGATCTACAGCAGCAGAGCTTTCCCAGACAGGGACTCTGTGCAGCCCGTGCATTTTCTGTATCCCCCACCAGAGGCACGTACTGCTCCCGGCTCAAACACAGCCCCAATTCTGCAAACGTTCAGCAGAAAAGGCTGAGAAAACAGTGTTGGTTTCATGAACCGAGAATAAAAATCACAAGGCATTGTCTTACACGGGGCATCAGGAAACTGTGTGAAAGGTTTGATTGTCTCCAGTGTCAGCAAATGCCAGCAACGTGCCATGGAGCACAGCGCAGCTTTGACACTGAGGGGACAACCAGGGGTACAAAAAATCGATTGTGTCGATCCCAAAGCTGTGAGCTACATCTGTAGGCTGAACACACAGCCACTACATATCAGAATGCTTTTCCGCTGGAGAGATGATGGCTAAGTGCAGAAAAAGATGTGTTTTAAAACAAAGGAGGTTCAGAAATTATACAACTTATACCAAAAGAATTAATCCTCACGCAAACAGCGCTGACTTACTAAAAATGCCTACCACTTCAGAAAGAAAGGCTTAATTCACGCTAATTTTTACACATCACCCCCTAATGGTGCTGAATAGCTTGGAAGGGACACACAGCCTCGGCTTACGAGGTTTAATCCAGCCTCGTATTAGGGGCTGCATCTTGTGACGATCATCCCCTGCTTATCCCGGCACGGCTCTGCCTGTGCCCCGCTTTGTGTCAGTCACATCCTGCACTCGCCGCTCCTACCGCACCGAACACTTCCCCGGGCTGCTCAGCCCAGCCGCTCCAGCTGCTGAGCCACCCTTTCGTCACCCGGCAGTGCCTTTTTTACACCGTTTACAAATAATTTGCATCCGTCCTGCGGCTCTCTGAGCGCTCACGTTACATTCGGTTTGACTCCACCGACAACTAAAGAACGCTGAAGGGTGAAATGCCACGCATTGTTACTTATCGGCGGCCATCTCCATCCTCAAAAATCCCCGACAAAAACAAACACAAAACTCTACACTGAGCTCGGCAGGCTGTTAACAGGCTTCTCCCTTTCCAGCAAGTCTTTTATTAATCAGAGCGCATCTGCCAAGCCGGCCCAAGGCAGGCAGCAGCCTGCTCTGCTCCCCCTCCTTTGCTCCATCACATCTGAACGGCTCCTGCATTCCTGGTTTTATTCCCCAGGGCATTTCTCTGTGACAAAGCGCCGGGACAGGAGCGCGCCCGAGTTATTTCTCCAAACTTTGCCGGAGCCGCACAGCCGGCCCCGGGTCCGCAGCCGTACCCGCCTCTGAGGGTTTACACCCAGTTTCCCCCAGTTTGGAGCCAGGCATCACCCCTCGGGGGCTGGGAGATAAGTTTAAGTCGGGTACAGAGTTTTCTCCCCCCCTGCACTTGGCAGCTGCTCCCAAACCGCATTCCTGCTCCGATTTCTGGCTGAGCTGGAGCGCCCAGGTTGAGCCGCGGCCAAGCCCCGTCCCCGGCTCCTCTCCGCGGTCCCTCCTCCAGACGAGGCCGCGGCAGCACCGCCGGGGAACCCGACCCGAGGTGAGGATGATGGGGCCGAACCTCCCGCGCCTTCCCCCGCACCCCGGGACATCCCCCCGCTCATCCTCACCCTGCCCGCAGGCTCCGCGCTGGATGGCGATGATGGGCGGCTGCCGGAGGCGCTCGGCGCGGCGGCTGGCGGCCCGCAGCTGGCAGTGGCTGGCGTAGGTCACCGCATCGCTGCCGCACACGGGCTCCGTGCTGGTGCACTGGCAGCGCCCCGGGGCCGCCCGCTTGCGCACCGTGGCCGAGGCGGGGACGGCTCCGGGGGGCAGCACGCACTGCAGCCCCTCTCCGCAGGGCGGCCCCGAGCCCCCGCCGCACGCCTCGCCCTCCTCCGCCCCGCACACCCGGCAGCAGCCGCAGGCGTCCAGCACCGGCCCGCCGGGACAGGCTGAGGGCAGCGCGGGGCATCGCGACCGATCGCAGCGCTCGGGGCAGGCGGGCTGAGGCGAGGCCAGCAGCGACGGCAGCGCGGAGGGCAGCAGGGCCGCCAGCAGCAGCGTCCAGCCCCGCAGCGGCATCGCGGCGGCGGCTCCGGGGCGGCGAGAGCGGTGAGCGCGCCGGGGGCCGGGCGGCCGCTTTAAGGAGAGACGCGGCGGGGCGGGGCGGGAGCGCGGGCACGGCCCCCCCCGGGATGGGACACCCCCACACCGCCCCCCTCGGGACAGCGACACCACCCCCGGACAGCGACACCACCCCCGGACAGCGACATTCCCTCCCCGGGACAGCGACACCACTCCCGGGATAACGACATCCCCCCCGGGACAGGGACATCCCCTCCCCGGGACAGCGACACCACTCCCGGGATAACGACATCCCCCAGGACAACGACACCTCCCCCGGGACAGTGACATGCCCCCGGGACAGCGACAACCCCTCCCCGCCGGAGGTCCGGCGCTGCGGGGCAATTTAGCGGTGAAAGAACCCATATCGCGACATGGGGATTAAGATCGGGGGAAGGCTAATAACGCAAACAAGGGAAGGGGGGGGTGGGAGCGCTTCCCCACCTCCGGAATTAGGGGGAAACAATCCAAAGCAAGCGCTGATAAGGTTTCCAGCTGATAAGAGTGTGGGGGGAGCGCCGGGCCGGTGCCGTGGTGGAAGGAGTGGAGCGACACATTAATTTATATGTAAATGTATGCAAATATCAGGCATCCTCACCGGGAATGGCCGGGTGTTACCGTCACATTCCCGGCTCGGGAAGGCGCTGGCCGGTACCCGAGGGATGGGAGGAAGGGAAAGATGCTCCCGAGCCTCCTGCTCGGCCCCGCGCTTCACCCGAGCTGCTCAGAGCCGCAGGGCGAAGTGGATACCAGCAATTAGCAAAAGGTTAATCAACTGAAATNTCCCACAGGCAGGCTGATCCCGTTTATCCGGCAGCTGGGCACCGGCCAGAACCTATGGACAGCGGCCTCTCTGCCATCTGCTCTTTGGGCACATAAAAGGTGCCCTGAAAGGAGGTTTAATTACAACCAAGTGCACTCTGAGGGACAGGGCATCCCTGCCAAAGCTGAGAGGGAACGGTTTAACAGAGCTGGAAACTAAGAAAAGCCAATTTATTTTTTTTTCCTAATTACAAGCCGATTAAACTTTTGAACTGATTCCCAATCTATAATTATTTCAGTGTACCTTTATCAGGCACCGATAACCAAGCAGCTAATGAACTTTACAACCCATTAGGCAGGAGGAAATGCTGTTAACTGTTAGGTGAGCTGCGACCGAGGAATTGAACTTGACAGCAACTATATTAACACAAAATAATTCAAAATATTTTCTCCTAGGAAAACTTTAACAACGAGCCACTTGAGCAGGTAGAAGCAGCGTCCCAAGCACCAGAATTCCAATGGCTCCAGGGAACACCATAAAAACTTATCAAACTCTGTGTAAAACTTACTAAACTGATGGTTAGCACCTGAAGCTTGGAAACTATGTATATTCCAATGTTCCCAGGTAAAGTTCCAGTGTGAAATTTTTACATCTGCAGTTTTCTAATAACTTCTATGCCCTCCAAGAAAAGAGATTTCACGAGAATCACCTGATTTCAGAAGCGACCCAAGCAGTAAAATTAAACAATTCACAGAAAATTGTCTTAATATCAAAATCATTTGTGTTAACCAGTCTAAAAAGCTCGAAAATATTTACAAGTCAAAAATCTTTTAAATGTATAAAATGTATACATAGATGTATATACACATACATATATATGGTCCCTCTATATATATGGGGGATATATATATCTACATATATATATGGATAGGTATCATGGCAAAATATTTCTAAGTAATTAATTATCTATTGCTTATCGACCAGTTTTGATGGCCTTTGGGGTTTCATAAGCTTGGGGGATTTTTTTTGTTTGGTTTGGGATTTGCCCCTTTTTAAAGAAAGACAAGTCTTTAAGGAAAGGTGATGAGCTTCTAGCAAGAAACAAACAAACGAACACCACCAAACAAAAAAAAACCCCTCAAACCCATTAAAACAAAGCACACACCCCCAAAAAAACCAAAACCAAACCACAAAACCAACAAAAAAACAGGTTCAGGAAAGATCTCATAAACTCCTATCTGGAAGCAGGAGCAAAATATTCAAAGATAAGTGAATTATTGTGAGGTTTCATCCTCCCCAGCCTGGAAAGGCTCTCTGCTCTCCTCTCACATTGCTGTGGTCAGACAAGTGACAGCTTGAAGTCACTGGAGCCTTATCTCCACAGGCAGGAAAAAGTTACACGCAGTGGGAAAGCTCCAGGTTCCACGTCAGCCAGCACTATCAGCTTCAGATCTTTTTGGTAAGAACGTAAATCTTCTATTGAGTATTAAAAAGATAGTATTTTATGATATTAATTTTACAGTTGTCACGCAGGCACACAAAATCTGAATATAAACGCCTTGCTTTCCAGAATAACTACGTCTTTGGGGGAGGTTAATAAATTAGCTCACTGGAAAACGGATTTGTTAATTGACTGTGTGATCTGTGAAGAAGTGTCTTAGACCTGCGAGGCGCTGCACACCCAGCAATTATTATTTCTCCTCCACCTGACACAGAACAGTTCCCCAAGCCAGCAGACATTAACCACCAGACCAGAAAGGCCAAAAACGTGATCTGAAAAACACACTCCGGAGTCTCAGTGGTAAAATCTCTCATCTCCTGCTTTTCAAACGAATCCGGGGGATAGGAGGCTCCACCTAGAGATCACAGGCTGGAAATTCTCCTGGAGGGATGGATGTCTGGGCACTGCTGTCGGGGATCCAGGGATGCTGAGCCAGCCCTGCCCTGGGACCCTCGGAGCACCCAGGCACTTACGGAAAGCAAGTAAAGGATGAAAAAAAAGGACATATTTGGCCAGAGGAAAAAAGGTAGAGCCTGAGTCTAGAAGGGTCCCGGCCAGAAAAGAGGATGAAGGAGGTTTGGGAGGGCTGGAACGCTGATAGTCTGAGAAAACTCCAACATCTTGGACTTTGCAGAAAGGTTTTCTAGCTTTATTCTGTCTGTTTGCTTCGTTATTATCATAGTTTTGTTTCATGCCTTAATGGCTTCCTCTCCGATTTTCTGGGGAAAAAGTGCAACATCACTACTCCCACCTCCCAAAAAGCCAGGACTTCTCCACTTTAACATAACAAGAGTAATCTTACAAAACCTTAAAGAGAAACCAAACCTTTAAAAAAATAGATTCATTGCTAGATACAGAAAAAAAAAATGCCACCTCTTTGTAAGAGAATGGCTTCAAACCAAGGAATTCAAAACTCCACGTTCTTTTCTTGATACAATCTAGCCCCGGTGCTTGACAAGCATTAACTGCTGGCATAATTTACAAACTAAATGAGCCATCGGGGTGTCTTTTGTAAAGCCTGACACGAAGCCAAGCGACCTGCCCCGAGAAACAACTGCTAATCTGCACCGAGCGTGTCTCTGTGGTCAGGTGGCATTTCCTTCCCGTCCCGGGGCAAACCTACCGGCAGGAGCGCACGTAGCACACTGCGGGCTGTAAAACAAGCGCCGAAACTCGGGAATTTTAGGGAAAACGAACCCGAGTTGTGCTCTGCGAACTCGCAGCTGAGGGCAGAGGTGACTCTGTGTCCCGACGTGGCCGGCTGCCATCGGGAGATGAGTGGTTTGAATTCCTGCGAGATGCGCTCGGCGGGCATCCTCACACGCGAAATTCCACTCGTTTGAAATGCAAATCCCTAATTACGGCGTCAAAAGTGACACTTGGAAGGGCGGCGTGCAGCAACTACTGCGCCATCAGTAGCGCCTTCACAAATGAGCACCAGTTTCTTTTCCTCAGAGGTCGCACGGGAAATCTCAAGGGAAAAATCCAGGCAGATGCGGCTCACAGAGCAGGATTCAGGTTTAAGCTTTCCGGAGCTGCCCTCAGGATTTCACTGTTTCACTTCACCTCAGAAGGGCTTTAGCAGCCCAAGAAGGGTTTGGACAATCAATTAATTGAGGCTGTGCTATTCTGTTAATAATATGGGCTGTTCTACAAAGTTCAGATGATTATTAAGACAGTAAATGAAACAGTTAAAAGGTAAAACTGCACGTAGCCGAGTGAGGGTTTCACAGCTTTAATTTCAACTTTTAGACTAAAAATCCCTATCCAATACTTCCCCTTCATTTCTTCCCTCTCACTCTATTTAAAATGGAATTGTTAAAACGACAGTAATGTTTGTGTTCTGCACCTTCAGAGTGTACATATTAGGTGCAATCTGTAATTTCTCCATCCATTATAATACTTACTATAAAACCTAAAAAAAAAGCCTTTAAAAAGGCAAAAAAACCCAAACCGACAAAAAAAAAACAAACAAAAA
>VZDJ01000116.1:26147831-26215445 GCA_008694505.1 Cyanoderma ruficeps | reverse complement strand
AACACCCCACCCCAAACAAAACAAACCACCCACCAGAAAACTGAACCACCCTGGAACAGTCCAGTGACTTAACAACTGGAGTCTCCAGATCAGTTTTTAAGTATGAAATACACTTTAAAAGCAGATTAGTACTAGACTTGACCGATTTTTACAGCTGGAATGCGACCCCTAGGTGGTGCTGACATTCTGATATTCCACGAGGTTAAGGAATATTCCATTTTATTAAACTGTATCCTGGAGCATCAGCCCTCGGCAGCTGCCTCCAGGAATGTGCATGCAGTCAGCAGCTTCATTTTCTGGAAATACTTTTTTTTAACACAGTGGGTTTAGGTCTGTAGCCATACAGGATAATTTGATTTTTCTCTTCGGTGAAGGGGCAGTGCACAGCCAGGTGGTGGCAGTGGAATCTGGGTGATTGTGTCCAGTCTGTGTTTATTTCAGGAGAACATCTCTGAGAGAGAACCCTTCCCACCCATCAGTATAAAGACAGAAAAATCCATCTTATATTTTTTTCCCCTGGGATGTTTTTCTATCAATATCCCTTGTATAACACGTAAAACTTGCACAGAAAAAACTGAGAGCAGCACAAGAAAATCAGCTCAGTCTGTTCAATTTCATTCTTAGCCTACACAACCTGATTAAATTGGAAGAATTAGAGATGCTGTGGCTGGAGAAAGGAGAATCTGATCTCTTACACACTGAAAAAGAATATATTGTTCTGATTAAATACTTGTCATGGTGCAAAGAAACTCAACCAGATGTCATTTTAAGTTACCCAAACTGATTTATTGACAATTTAAATGTGACATATTTACAGCACTGTTTCTAAAATAATTTAACAATTTTCATAGATTTATAAAAGTACTGATAAATAGGAGACCCTGACAGTGACCAACCACAAATATTTCCCTATGCTACTGAACTACAACAGTAGTTCATTTCTTTTTTCATTTTTTTTTCTCTTTTTCCCTCTTTTGGTAAGTTCCATAATGGAGCTGCTTTACCTCCACCCAATGTGTAAAACTGCCAATACCAAAATATAATAAAATGACCATGCAGTGTGAAAGCTGTACCAGAGCAAGTGATTTCAGATGTTAGACTACAGTAAAAATATTACAATGCAGAGTGTCTTCCACACAGAATGTACTTGTGAAAAAATAAGCTTTTAAAGAGCTAATGGTTTGTTTTTATAGAAATTAAAACCTACAATACTAGTACAGACATTTACAGTCATTTCCAATTCTGTGCTAGTTTTCACATATATCTAAAGTCAAACAAAACCAGTAATTTACAGACACCACTGTCTTAAGACAGCGGTTAGTTAGCTTATGGATAAAAAAAAAATAAACCAAAACCAAAAGAAGGTGCTGATATAATTTAAGGTTTTGAAATTAATTATATTCCATTCTTATATGACACCAATTATTCTGTCCTGGGATCAACAAATTGCTGTGGTAAAGCCATCCATATCTCTCAAGCAGGAAGTCAGTTTGGAAGTTGGAGAGAAGATGGACTTGCCTGATATGTATCTTAGGTTCCAGTAGACCAAGGAAGTCTCACAAAGCTGGACAATCAGGATCACAGTAAGCAGCAGCACGAGATATTTGTGGGGTTGGGATTAAAGCAAATGGTTTTTTGTTTCCAAAAATGATGAAAAGTACACGCCATCTAATCCAATACTTGAAATGTAAAGGTTCTCCTCGCTGGCATCACTGATCCCCCATAACACAATGTACACAAACAACAAACACTCACTTTTTAAGAACACATATTGCACAGCAGTGGGTGCAACACCAGAACACTGGTACCCCCTGGCATAAATCTTGTTTTCAAGAGCTGTTTCAAACTAAGCTGTCCCAGAGCAACTCCGAGCCAACGCTCAAAGCCAGCCAGAATGGTCTGTGTACATCACTAACCCAAAAGTGTTTCGACAATGTGAGAGAAAACACAGGCACTTCAGATTCTTAGTGCACCAAAAGTCATAGGCCACGATTGCAGGACTAGGAACAGTTCAGTACCAATAACAACACAACTAAAGGAGCTCTTCCACTGATCAATACAGAAACAAGAACTGCTCACAAAGCACTGGGAAGGAAATCATTCTCAAAACAGTAACCAAACAATACATTTAAACATTTAAGAAAACATAATTGCTGCAAAGCCTAATGTAACACAACATAAACCCTACTTAGTTAAAAAGATCTAAAGTGTCCAAATTCCAAAGTCCAAATTCTCTTCTCCCCCCTCCAAAACACCACTACATGCAGTCCATGGAAATCCAAATGTGCAAAAAGTTATAACCCACCTTTAGGAGTGCATCAAAAATAGGCTGACTATTCAAAATATTATTTTAGTGGAAATTTTACAGCACCATAACTAGAATTCCAAGGGAGTTCAGAATTCTTGTTCTGATAACAAATCAGTTGACACTGTTGATCCTAAAGAACAGAAGAAACACTTTGTGCATTTCCTGGTATCTGAAAGTCACGGAGAGAAAAAATTCTCATACATGCCTAAAATCTTACTGTAGTTTAAGATGAAATTAAATAATCACATTTGTTGGCAACGAGTTCTCCGAAACAGAGCATTAGTTGCAAATTTAGTAAATCTGCCAGATTAGGAATTAGAAGTTGCTGGTGCCTTGCTTACTTGCAGAAGCACTTTTTTTTTTTTTTAATGCATTTTGGGTTGTTTGTTTTTTGTTTTTTCTTTCCTAAACTGTGCAGTTTGGCCCCTCCCTAGTAAGGGATGAATCACTAGTAAGTGATTTACTATCAGGCTTTGAGAAAATGCCTAAGGTCCATCTCTGACCCTCAGCTGAAAGGCAACACACAAACACGTTATATATACCCATGTGTGCACAGGAACGCACACATACATATATATAACAGCAGTGCTCCGGTTCGGTTTTTTTTTTATTTTATTTTTGTTCTCATTTCCTGGAATTTTCTTTGGTTCAAAGTCCGAGCAAGGAAATTAAAGGACCGAACAAATGGATCATTCTCCAAACGCTTCCGATGCCTACACATCACTGACTGGAAGGCTTGCATCATCCAGATCCACCAGGCCAGGATCCTGTTCCTGAGTGCCATTTTTGCTCCGGGGTTCCCAGGGGCCTCCCCGGTCAGTCACTTTGGGAGTTGATTCTCTTGGAGCGACAGCCTGGATCTTGTAGCTCCTTGGCTTGGCCTTGGTAAAAGACTCGTGAAATCCTCGCTTCTCCAAGGCAGGGGGTTTGTGCTGAGGGCTTGGGGCCACAGGGCTGCCGTGAGGGGCTGTGGAATGTGAGCTGGCTGCGGCTGCGCCGGCAGGACGGACAGCATGGCCGGGTTCGGGAGAAGACTCGGGATGCTCCTGGGGAAAACAAGGGCACGTGTCAGGTGAAGCCGCTGACGTCACGTTGGAAAGATGCAGGTACAGATTTCACACTCACGAAAAATAATAATAATAATAAAAAAAAACAAACAAAAAAATCGAGACAGAAAATACACGAAGCGAAGCATCAGCCACGGCAGCAGGAGGCAGGTGCTTTCTCGAGGCACTGCTTTACTGAGGGTGAGCTCACAGCAGCATGTGACAGCAACATCAGCTGCTGCATTTAATGAAATTGAGTTCTTAAATCAAGCACAGCAGCTCTGCAGACTTTGTAACATTGAGGCTCCTCATTTTACTAAGCTGTTAAACAACCTCTTGAAGATGCACACTTTAAAGAACGTTGAAAGTCACGTCTTTCCAAAAGAAAAATGTGTTCAGACCTATTCATATATCAAGCACTCGTATCCTGAATCCTGAAGTAAAGCACATTTTACTGTACCCTCTCCTTGGGATACCGATTTCTCCCAAGGACCAAACAAGAATTTTAAGCCATCTATAAAAATTTCCAAAGTTAATGACCTAGAAAAGAAACTGACACTTAGGCTACTCCTTCCATTCAAGTTATTACTTTGTGTTTATTATCATTATTCTGCTGACCTTTACATAATTATCAAAATTATCTTCCACCATTTACTTACTGACAAAAAGAACTCCCCAGCCTACCCAGGAATGATTTAGTGGTCTGAAGCACAGGCATGGAATGCCATTTGGATGTCCTGGGATAGCCTGACCTCCTGAACATGAACAGCAAGTTCCTTGGGCTCTGCACTGCATCCGTCAGTTCTGCCAGGATGTCTCAAATCCCTGAGCAATGCTGGGTTTGAAACACTCTGATCCAAATGCTGTGTGACATTGCAGTGAACTGTGTGTGCATTAGGAGCTGCAGCTGCTGCCAGTTCTGCCATCACCAGTGTTAGTCCAGGAACTAAAGGAATCTGCCAACCCATGTGCACACACAAATCAAAGCATTTCTCAAGCACATTTGTTAGCAAAAAAAAGAAAAAAAACCAAACCCAAACCCATCACAGATGTGTGTCCAAGATGCAAATAGACATCCTAAATACTTTTTTTTCCACAGTAGTTTTTCAAGCTTCTTTTAGAATGTTATGACATTCTCGTGACATATGAATTAATAAATTTCATCACAATAGATTCTGCCAAGTACTACCATATTTCTTTTTATAAATAAGCTTAATGCTATTGGATGAACCTGTGCAACTCCTTTCTGGACTTGAGTTTAGTGTTCCATTTCACATCATTTACACTGCCTTATTTCATACCTGACTTGATAGTCCACTCAACGAAAAAAGTTGGCTTTAGGAGAACTTATGATTCACTGATTGATTTACCTACTGTTCTTCTTACTAATTTTACTTCACCAAATAGGACAAAAGGGATATTAGGACAAGACCTCTGAATTTTTGCTAAGCTGCCCTGAAGGATACTCAGATTTTCTTACCCACACTGGCTGTAATTTCACAGTTAAGAGATTGTGCTGCTGCACTACTCCTAAGGTGCCCTGCTTTGAACAGTGCACTGATTATACATTATCATATAATGCTTCTATGCCTGAACTAACCATTTCATGCAGAGACCTCATAAGCCATGCAAATCAGGCTACTATAGACCCTTCCAAATCCTAGAGTTACGACGTGCATGTTCTGTGTGCACTCATCTGTATTCGTCTGTGGGCAGCTTCAATTTAATCTTGCTTTGGCGCAGTTTCAAAACAAATGTAAAGTAAAATGGAAATATGAACTCTCATGCAAATTAGCTTTAGTACTTTCCTATTAAAGTGACGTCACATCACTTCTGTTTAAGCATTGACTGTGCTTTGATGTATAAGCAGTGCTTTTAGCCTTTTTCATTTCCAATCACTTCAAAAGCGAGAAAAAAAAAAAACCAGCGCAAACCTGCGAGTGAACGGTATTATTGATGAGTTAGTTTTCAGTAATGGTAATGACAACAGGTAGCATTATTTTTTAGTTTTGTTTTACAGTGCAAATTAGTGTCTAGTCCTAGCCCTCTGTTAAGAAGGCGAGTTTCCATGAGAGCCCACATACGTGCTGCATTCACCAGTTCTTGATGTATACCTCTGTATACAAGGATTCGACAGCCTTCTGGCCTGCCGCATCTGGAACACAGTGCAAAGCTAAGATTAGAGTCACCTGGACTTGGGAGAGAGGACAACAGAGGGAACAAGAAGTGATGCAGACAGTCATAGCTACATTGCTCAGTTAGCCCCACACACACAAAAAAAAAAAAAAAGGAAAAAGCATACAAAAGAATAGTTACCTGCGTGTTTTCATTGCCCCCACAATGAGAAAATTTGTAACAGCAAGTTTTATTTAAAAGCATGAAACGGCTGCCAAACATTGGTTGAGTGTCACCAGAAACATGGTATCGATGCAAATTTGTAGTCAAAAGGCAGGTTTGAATTATTAGATTTCAGATTATGGGGGTAATGATATATTCAGTTTATTACAAAACATCCCAGAGACAGAAAATTAAAGAGACAGCATGCAATACCTGAACTGTGAAGTATTCCTGGTGCTACATCTGGGTATACTTGGAGACACTGTGACACCAGAGTAACTCCCACTACTTTCCACAAGTTAATGACCTTTGTGCTAAACAACTAATACAGTTTAAAGGCTAGTAGGTATGAAATGCTGGCATCCACGTGGCTCCAGAAATATTAACACTTGTCACAGTGCCCCAGTTCAGTACTGCAAGATGTTGTTCTCACTGCAATTCCAACAGCAAGAACTAATTCATGTTAGCACAGATCTCTTATTTAAATTTTCATCTGTATTTGCATGTACAATAGACTATCATCAATAGAGAATGATAATTTAGCAGTGAGAGTTGTTACAAAGGAATTAGGATATTGTCATTTGGTTGCAAAACACAGCAATTAGCAGAAACACCTCACAGGAATTAGAAAGTTTTAATTTAACTCCCAAACTAGTAACAGTGACAGATCATAGTGGACTTCTCTAGGTTAGCACTGCATTATCTACGTGTTCAAGACAAATGACGCACAGAAAGTCACAGGTAGGACTAAAAAACAAAGTATTTGATACCAGTCTGGTAGAAAGTCCATGCAAAGAGGCCACGTTACTACAGGACAAGAGAAAGGAAAGGCAAAAGGAAAAAACCAGGACTGAATGGCACAAGTGGACAGGAGCTAATGGCATCTCCTCTGAGTGCAGGGTGACGTACGGAAGCCGCTGATCTCCCGGGTCCGCGCTGTGCCACGATGGCCCCAGAGATGGCCTTGATCCAGCTGTGCATGTCCTCAGGGCTGTCTGCCTGTAAACAACAACACCATGGTCAACAGCAACCCTCAGCCTGCCCACAACAGCACAGCCTCATCCTGCCACCCTCAGCCTGCCCACAACAGCACAACAACCTCAGCCTGCCACCCTCAGCCTGCCCACAGCAGCAGAACCTCACCCTGCCTCCCTCAGCCTCCCCACTGTCCCACCACCTGCAGCAGCACACCAACCTCAGCCTGCTGGTCACTATCCCACTGAAACCCATGGAAATTAATTTCTTAACCCAGACATTTCTTAAGTTCTTACTCTGAATTTAATATTATATTTATATTTACTCTATAAAGCAGTAAATAAAATATCCTGAAGATGGCATTCCCCCTGAAAATCATAGCACGGTCAAAGCGCAGAAATTTCACTGCTATTTCACTTTTAAAGTGTATTATAAAATCTGGCAGGCTCTTGGGTTTGCCCAAAGTTTAAAAAAAGAAATTACCTGCACATAAAAGGTTCGAGAAGTTGTTACAATTTCAAAGAGATTGTCTCTCATCATTATATCACTGCAAATGAAATACAAAAATACTTTAAAAGCAAGTACGACTTTTCCATTGTATTTTAACAAGACTGTAGAACCGGGAGAAAATCAGGGCATTTGCTGTCTGACTTTTGCATTTCTTTGTCACTCCACTACTGTTTTTCTACTAATTTTAGCCCTAAGACTCTTTAGTTTACCAGTGGCACATGTGCTACTACATGTATTTTTAATAGGAATATTTAAAATCATATAATGTTAAGTCTAAAAAGTATCATACATTTTTTATTGGAACCTTCTAAATCATATGCCAGCTTCAAAAATATTTATCATTCTAGTCAAATTTCTGTAAGTAGCCTGCTAAAGAAAAAATAGGAAAAATCAGTATCTCTCAAGTGCTACAAAAGCAATTATGCTTCAGTAAATTGGCATTTGGTAGGAGGGAGACAGCAGGGTGAAGAGTGTTCTCAGCCAGATTCATCCATCTGACATGAGTTAATGTCCTCTAAAGGTCTGGGGATTAGGGAAGCAGCATAGAGATTCCTGACACTGCTGTCTCACATCAGACAGCACCCACACATCTGTGACTCTTGGTTCTGTGATATTTCCTTGTTCAAATTTGAAACACACATTAATACAGAACCCTCAAAACCCGTTTAATGCACAAAACCATGTGCTGTCCCATAAAGAAAGAACACCTCACATGCACACATCAAGTGAAGTTATCCAAGGAGGAGCCTGGCCATAAGCAAGAAGGGAATTCCATCCCATGTCATGACATCAGTGCTCCCCTCCTCACCTCTGTTTGCATTCCTGAACTTTATGGACCTCCTTAAGTGGTATAACCCTGAGAGGTTCCTTTTCCTGAAAAAAGAAACATGTTTTAGTACAGTGTATCTAAGAGCTAGAACAGAAAGCCAGGACAGCAGCAGTTTCTACAGAAATGAGACTTTCAAGGCAGTCACCTGTGAAAAAAGGGGTGTCAACCAAAATTTCATTTGCTTTTTGAAGTATTAAACCAACCGTGGCACTTGCAATGAAGAGGAGGACAAATCAAGAACTAAAACCTCCCAAAACATTAATTGCATACTATAATGAAGACAACCACCCTCTCCTCTTCCCCTAACCAGATCAGACAACTGACCCTGGCCTCAAGCAGCTCCTTTCATTAAAATTTAGATTACATTAATTTGCTATGAAATGCTACCATAGAAGATGCTTTGTTAACTGGACTGCATGACATGGCTTTAAGGAAGATTAACTGTATCCTACACTTAATACAGTGAAAGTACTACAAAGAAATGAGTCCTTAACACCTGTAATCGAGCAAGTACCCTCAAAGCATTCTGAAATTGTGTTACCATAACAAAAATAAGTGTTAAAGTTTTACACAGCAGGAAAAAAAGTGAGAACATTCAAACAGAAACACTTTCACTTTTCCCATGACAACATAATATCACACATACTATTATTTTCTGGTGGCTGTTGCAGTAAACCACAAACAAACAACAACTTATTTTACCTCCTACTGTGTTTTCTTTAAGCCAAGTAACAATGGATTGCTTCAGTTGGCTACAACTTCCAGATGAAACAAAAGCTTTCAGCTCTGGAATGACTTCCCCTGCCATTTCTATAACAGATACTTAGGGAATTTATGCTGAGCAAGCAGCAAATGTCACTCAACTGTCACCATCCTCTAAGAGCAGTTTTCATTAGATCACTTTGCTCGATCCCAGATCAAACATAGAAAGTTTAAAACCCAATGTTTTCAGTTATTGTGCTCCTCTTGACTCTTCTCTGTAGTTCTTAGATTCAATCATCCATTAAAATGCATTTTCAAAGTAATACATCAACTGTGAACTGCAAGATCATCTCTGGAGTACAGACACCTCTTGGAGGGGAAAACCCCAGCTGAAAAATGATCATTTTATGAGTCTTATATTGTCTGTATCCACTATGCTCCTCTGGACTGACACAGGCTCAAGGAACATGATGAAACACCAAAAGTCCAAGTATTTCTACCATCCTTCTATTATACTCTCCCACAGTACAATCCTTCACTGGGTTAGAAATTGTTTGTGAGCAATCTGAGCTCAGGTTTGTTTTTAAAATAAAAAAAGAGGGTTTCTTACAGGCAATGAGTCAGAGTTGTTCTGCTGACAGCTTAACAAAGATAATGATGCAAGATCAAACCCCTGCTACTGTTGCAGACGCCCTCATTAGAAATGAAATCAAAGTTAACTTCAGAAGCAGCCTGAGATTTGTGTTCTTGACATTTTACATCTTAGGTTTGGCCTATAAACTTAATTCTCCTTAATTTATAATACTCTACAATCCAGGTTTCATTCTTTAGGTAGAGATTTTCTTACATTTAGTCCGTTTTCCCAAAAAAGGAATCCCACACTTAACTGTCTTCAGAAGCAGCCATTTAATTTTTAAATGAAGCCTGAAGGCACTTAACATCTGGTCAAAATCAGCCAAAAACTTAAGAGTGACAAGGGAGGAAGAAAGGTCATGAAACTAAAAGAAACTCTGCAAATGTTGCTGTTGAACAGAAAATCAAGAGGTTTTTGTCCATCTTGGCCGCCCTGGTGAAACGCATGTGTGAGAGAAGATCCCATCATCTGGATGATAAAGCATAATTCTAACTTTAAATGAAGAATTGCAAGATTACAGTTTTCTCTTTCCCACAGTGATCAGCTATTTCAACACCACAATTAATTACACGAGAGTGCAAAATGACAAAGTACTAATATAAAAATCAGGGTGACTGTAGAGTAGATTTTATTACCGTTCTTCAGTGCCCTGCAGGCAGGTTCCCAAGCAGATTGAACAGTCACCCCATTAATTTTTTTGTTCTTCCCACAATAAAGTAATTTAACATGAAAAGTTATTACAGTACAGAGTCAAGAGCTGCAGGAGCAGCAGAGCACATTTCTCAAACATATTCCTTCAGATTTTCTTGCAACTATCACCAGGAAATAACGCAGAATTGGAAACTTACCAGTTCAGACTTGAAATATCCTATTGTGTTTTCATCTAATTGAAAGTATCTTCTCTTCCAGTTCTTCATCTGTTGAGGGAAAAGAAATAAATATTTATATATTTTATATATAAAATAAAATATACTTATGTGTCATGTATTACAAATATATTGAGTTATATTTACCACTCTAGTTCTTATTTATAGTATATGATACTGTGTAATTCTTATTTATTCATAACTATTAATTTTGAATAATGTCTCCATTGCAGTTTGTTATAATCACAAATTTTGCATCTTTATTGTCCCCAAGATAATTATGCACATGCATAAATTTGCACAATTAATAAACTTCTTTGAAAACTGAAAAAACTTAGAATTCTTTAAGCTACTATTTTCTAAGATTTATTCAAACTGTAGAAACAGCAGCAGCAGAACTACTCTGTGGGAAAAACTGAAAAACAATACATCACAGGTTTCTAGTTTATTTTTAACTAAAAAATGGATGTCACAAAAAGAAGATTCATAATACAAGATAAAAAGAGTCTGAGAACTCGAAGATGTGTATCTTGCTTCATCTGAATTATCTGTTCCTTCTAGCAAGGCATCACATGAATGGCCCCACTTGTGTTAATCAGTCTGATAAGCTGTACAATTCTTCCTCTGAACTGAAAAAAAAATCAGCTTTTTCTAAACATTTGACTGATTTAAAAAGCAGGCACTGAACTTCTGTCCCAGTTTAGATGTTTTCAATCAGGAAAACAAGGATCTCTGCAGAATGCAGAACAGGAGAATTCCCAGCTGCATGCACCAACCATCACATGGAAGTCTGTGCATACACTTTGCCTCTCTAAAATAAGATATTTTAGATATTGTGATGTCCATCAATACAACACTAAAGAAAGACATGAAAAGAAGAAACACAGATAAAAATCAAGTGCTACTGGAGGATAAATTTTATATTTAGTTAATCCTTAATATGGTCAGTAGTAATAAAATCAGTGTCAATTGCCTTTTGCTTTTAATAATACTTACCACTGCTCCTTGTTTGACACAGTAACCAGCTTTGATAATGGCATTATCTGGGGGATGCTTAGCAGCAAAATAAGGAAGGTGAGTTTGTGACCGCTTCAAATAATTCCTGTCAGCCCCTTCACTGCCCTCACTGGCTTCTTCTTTCTAGAAAAAAAACCAGGAAAGTTCACAATACTCTCAGGGGTTTTTTACTAAAGGTGAAAGAATTATTATAGTAGTTACAATAGGAAATAACTTTATCATCCCATGCTCACAAATCCCATTTCCAGTTTGGAAGAACAAAATGTTTTAACTGTTTTCCAGAGACAACTGAGACTTCCCAAGGGCTGAGTCCTTGTAAGCTGCTCTTAGAAACTAAACTAAGAAAGTGTTGAGTACTTTCAAATAATATTGACAAACACCCAGTAAAAAAAAAAAAAGGTACAGATTTAAAGTCATGTATGTATTTAGTGCAAACTTGTAACATGGGCAAAACACTAGAGGTGGCTACAGCAAACAAAAAGTTTTTTCTAGGACTACAAGACATCAGAACTCACCAACTTTTTAAATGCATTTTGGGAGCATACATGTCATTTACATGATATTCATCTAATCTGTAACTGTTTTCAGCTCAGGAAACTTTCAGTAACAGATTCAGTTCTATCTTTAGCAGTGCACAGATCCTACTTCCATAGCCTTGGCCAGCTTCTCTAACTTTTTTCCCCAGTTTTCCTCACAACTTTTTTCCCCTTTTTTATGTTAAAGGGGCAGACCTTCATCGCTGTTAACACCAACAATTAATTTCACACAGACAAAAATATTATTGTTATACTAACAGCAACACGTGAGCAAAAAAAAAATAATTTGTAGTTAAGCAATTCTTTAAAATCATCTACAAAGGAATAAAATCCT
The DNA here is from genome assembly GCA_008694505.1 of Cyanoderma ruficeps. NCBI lineage: Eukaryota > Metazoa > Chordata > Aves > Passeriformes > Timaliidae > Cyanoderma > Cyanoderma ruficeps. The sequence continues at coordinate 26,203,351 of VZDJ01000116.1, read as the reverse complement.
CAGAAGCCCCACTCAGTATGAATAAATAAAATAAATAAATACAGCTTTGCGTGTCAAATAATAACCCACTTGTTTGGAGGGTATTACCTGGGTGGGTGTAATGATGGGAACACCACCAACAATTTCTGTCCTGTAGGAGACTTGCTTCTTTCCACCTGGGCTTTCAGCTTGACGATTTGCATTATCCATTTGGCAGAGAGGATCAGACTGCTTTGGTACCTGCAGTTGGAATGTGAAAACTGGTATCACTTTCATGAAAAAAAAAGCCCTATGCATTACTCAAGAATTTTGAGGCATTTTCAGCAAGATTTAACAAAAGGTCACTAAATGCAAAAGGCTAAAAATGGCTGACACAAAAATTTGTTGTAATGACCATGCTTTAGTGCTCAAGAGAAAAATGGCGCCAATAAAGACATTTCAGGGGATGAAATCAGTTGCAAGCTTTGCCATAAAGTGCTTCACTTAATCTTCAAGCAGCACTGCTAATTTATAGAACTGGTTCTTTATTTTTCAACTGCTTTCAGTTTCAGTAAGAAAGTGGAGACGCTGCAGTGCCTGCAGAGCCAGCACAGCAAGGCCATAAACACTGGGACTTCAGTCACGCCAGGTGTCTGACCAGTGTGACATTCGTCCTCACATGTACTTGGCATGAAGATTGTGTTACTGCCCCAATTAATCACATATACATTACTAAATTCTGTCCATAATACCCCTGCCTATCCAACTATCAGTAGCTATTAGATAATTCTCTCAAATGTGGAACTAAAGCCATGGAAACTCCACAGGAATCTGATTTTCCTGTAAGCGTTTTGGTCTAAAATGTTTATTCAGTTTTCTGAGTCAACTTCTTGAACCTAAGAAATGAACTGACTACAAGACCTTTTTGATTTCTAATCTCCTTCACCTCTAATATTAATATAGCAAATTTGAAGTGACTTCAACAAGAAGAGATCAAGCCTCACACCCAAACACCCCACCCAGCAACCTACTGGGTATTTACAGAAGACATCCAAACTCCCTCAGAAAGAACACCACACAAATTGTCCATCCAAGACTGTGACACATTCAAAACTTGGAATTGAACTGATCTAGACAAGAAACCAAAGCTGCTTTATAGTCTGTGATTCAAGTCCCTGTGCCCAGGACTGCTTATTGTACAAAATGCAGCCTGCAGAGAAGTACAGACAGTGCTGAGAGCAGATGTCAGCCCAGGACAGTGTCCTGCTGGTCACCCCTTTGTCAGTGACTCCATCCCCAGCCAAGCCCAGCGCTGAAGGATAAAACACTCATGAGTCTCAGCTTTTCAAGAGCAGGGGCTGGTAGCTACAGCTTTGTGGGCAAGTGCTTCAGTTGCCACAAACTCCTCCTGAAAATGCTGCAGACCAAGCCCACAACCACCTCCTCACACAAAGGCATTTTCAAACAGCACTCAGAAACGGGTACACAGTGTGCTAGGCTGCAGAGGATCACAGTCATTCTGACATTATCAGCACTCAAGAGGACTAAAGCATGCAATGAATCTTGGGAGGATTACAATCTGCAGTGAGTAATGCTTATATTAAAACTAATAATTGAGTGATCTTAATTATTTGATTCAATAATTGGCCGTACTTAACACCGTACTCGAGCTGTGAACAGATGAACGGTTCAAAGGCTTGCTCCTTCAAAGACAAAATACTAATGATTTCACCAGCCATTTAAAATGCAAAATAAACAGAGGATAAACAGCATTCACTATAAATTGAGGCCATTATTTATTTATTTATTTATTTGCTTAATTCCTTCAATTTGAAACAGCTCAGGCCTGGTTGTGGTGAATTCTCCTTACAAAAAACCCAAGTGAGAAGGCTTTGTACTTCTGGGGTTTTTTTAAATTATTAGCAGTAGCATTTTTATAACCCCAAAGAATGGGCTATATTAAAACAATGCAAAGAATTCATGTAAACATCCTTAGATAACCCAAAAATGAGAAAGGCACTGACAACAAAACACAAATGCGTGCACCCATGCTCAGAACCCCTCAGAAATGTTCACTGTCATCACTTCCCCAAAACTGGAGAAAACAAAACCATAACTTCTGCCTCCTGAAAAGACTGAGATAACATGTGGGGGTTTCTCTCATGAGATAACAACTTGTCCTGGTATAACCCAGAAAAGTAATTTAACATTTACCAGAAGAACCATCAATGTTTCTTTGCATGGATGTTACACAAAATCAGGAGAGAGCCTTTGGAGTTATTGATCAATATTTTAGTGATATTTGAAGAAATACCAACTTTTGACAGCAGGTAGAAGTATGTGTATCTTTTAATTGCTTGCTAGTCTCTTTGGAATATTTCAAATAATATTAACTATCCAGAGTTAAAATCCTATGCTGTAATTAAAAAGATTATCTTTTGTCAAATTTCCAAAAAGTAAGTTCAACTCAAATTTCAGGGGAGTTCTCCAAGTACTGGAAAGTCAAGCCAAGACTTGTTTGTGGTGATAGAAACTGGAGGCAAAGGTTACATTTGAGCACCTTGAGACAGTCACCATGTGAAAGCACTGCTAAATATCAACTCAACCACTTACTGTGATTTTGGTGGCTTTGTTCAGAACATTTACCCATTCAACCAGGTCCTGCTGATCATTGGCTTGTAGAAAGTATTTTCTCATCCCTGCATTCATAACTGTTAAAAACCATTATGAAAAGTTAACAACACTGAAATTTAAGAGCAAACTTAATATCATTATGAAAAGATTTGATTTCAGATGAAAATTCCATTGGAAGTATTTAAGTGCTCTGCTGTGTTTCATTTTAGAAAGTCATCTGAAGACACACAAATCTACTTGATTACTTTATTCTAAAAAAAAAAAGTAATTTAAGCTTTCCACTTAAATGGCATCGTTCAAACTTTGAAAAATAATTTTTCTGACATAGAAATGAAGTCTTGAATTTTATCAAAAATATTCTGCAGTTCCATTTCCTCTTTCTCAATTTCCCCAAAGCAACAAGTTTTATACCTGAGGACTTCTACAATTTCTCCTTTTAATTCTCTGCCCAGAATCTGTTAACTTTTGTGACATTGTGAACATGACTATGGTCACCGATTTACCTTCTTAATTTTTTTTTTAATTGCTGGAAAAATCAGTATTAATTACTAAGTATATGATATACAGGACCAAACAACTTCAAGACAGCTACAACACAAATTTTATTTTACTTTAATGACTTGGCAGAGAAGCGTATTTTAATGAGTTTATATCTCCACCTCACAACACTCGGCATCTTTTATCCAAAAGGGACAAACACATTCCAGTGTAACAGCAAAAAAAATCACAGCTAATTCTTGAAATAAGAAGGTGTTGAGGTGAACGGTGATTAAAACGATCTGATTATAAAGACAAATTCATATTTTTTTCTCTACAAAGTATGAAAAGTTTTTTAATAAATTACAGTTATTTCGGCCAGCATCTTGGATCATTCAGGTATTTTAGAGGAGAAACTTTACAAGTGCTGAGGACAAAGCTCTCCACAGATGTGCAGAGGCATCTGTAGATGGCACTGATCTGACACCAGGTACTTGCCTAAAAACAGGAGGAGTTTTAACATTATCTAAAGCTTCAATAAACTTTAATCAAATTTAAACCTAGAAGGCACCCCAAGAATTTTTGTGGGGTTTTTTTTTGTTGTTTGTTTGTGTTTTTTGGTGCAGCAATGAAGCTGAAATTTGAATTATGAGCATTGGCTGACGGTAATTTTAGATCAATTAAATCAACTTTTTCATCAGTAAAACAGATTCCAATAGTTAAATTTCTTGTCTTCCTGGCTGACAGGCAGGCCACGTTTCTGAAAACAACTTTCACTGCTTATTAATGCCTCAAAAATTTCAGACATCTGAAAAAAACAGCTCCTGCCTACAGCTCATTAAGCTGCAACACGAAAAAACACAAAAACACCTTTTGAGGAAGCCAACATTTCCATCATAGTAAAGAAGAAAGTGAATACAAGCTATTTTTTAAACACTACCAGCTGTAGCTGGTACCAGAACTGCAGAAGATTATCTTTGTTCCACATTTCTGAAGAAGGCACTTGATGCACACAGCACATGCCAAACTTACCGAAACAGAACTCTGCCTTTGGCCTCAGCTTAGTTGCATCGCTAACCTAGGAGGGAAATTAAGATTATAAATGCCACAAAATGCATGTCAGGTATCACAAGTTTTATTCTCTTTCAAGTAGGTAAATTCAAAGATTAGCAGCACAGCAAGCTGGTTAGGCACAATGATACAGAGAATTAAAAACAAACAAAAATGGAAGACAAACAAAGAAAGTGGGAAGATGCAGTATTGACAACACAAAAAAGGCAAAGGAAGAATGAGAAATGAGCAGACAGGAAAAGGTCAAGTATTTTTCTCCATTTATTTGTTAATGCAGTATCTGTTACAAATTTAACCATCGAAACCTTCTTAGTTCACAGTTCCCTTTCAGACACATTTAGAACTGTACACACAGTGTAAAGAGCAAAATATTTTTTTAGAAATTTTTCTGTCCTATCTATTAAAAGTCATTGTCACTTGCAAGGTATCACACCCAAAGATATCTTCTCCTTCATATATGGCCTGTCTTTTCTCCAAGACTAATGGGAATTCAAATACTCATAAAGAACTGAAATGTCAATTTTATGAGCATCAAGAGCTGCTGTTTGAAATCACTAAACAGACGACACAGTAATTAATCTGCTCTTATTTTAACCTGAACCTACTGAAGTGTTTTAACACTTCTCTAATTCAGGAGCACCACAGAAGCAAAAGGAGTAAGTGGCATTTAAATTTGTCTGAAGTTGAAGCCCTTGGTAGTTACCACCAAGAATTTAATGAGTGTCTCACATATTAATTATCTTACCTTTGAAATATAGGTAAGTTTAATGACCCCAACAGGTGGAGATCCAGAGGGAAGATTCTGAAATAAATCACACATGTTATAAAGTGAAACTAGTTTATTCTCATGCCACAGTCAGTGTTTATGCATAAAAAGCAACTAATTCCAGAAACAAAAAGAAAATCCTACATATTTTTATAGACAATGCACAATGTAGGCTTGAAACAGGATCTAAACTACTTGTTTATTATACACGCATCTGTTAAGTAAAAACAGAAAGACTGCTAGAAACAATACAAATAGTAATTGTTTCAGAGGTTTATGTATTTTACTAGAGGAAAAAGGATTCTGGTGGGTCTGCATCCAGGAAATCCGGAAAGAAAACTTTTTCCTTAACAGATGGTGGAGTCTCATGTACTTTGACCAGGGCAGGCGGAAGGGACAAGAAGTGACATTCATCTATTATGTCAGATACTTCAAAGGCCATCTCACATATTTTCCAATCACTTCAGGGATTTAGAAAGGCCTTCACATAGTTATAAAAACTCTGCAGTTCTTCAAAGTTACAGCAGTGGAAGAAAAGAAGTTTCAGTTTGCCTCTTGCAAGAAACCCTTTCATTTGCACATGTGAAATAAAAGGCCTAACCTAGGCCTGGGTGTGCACCGCAAATATCATTAAGTCTTAAAAGTTCTGAGGAACTGCAATTTCTACAGCACTTCAAGATTTTGTCCACATGCCCTGAATTGCTCCTTTTCACTCATCTAGATCAAATGTTTGAAGTCTGTCTTACTTGCAGAAATTCTTTTTCTCCTCAGTGAGAACTGCTAAATGCTTCAGTCACAAGTCACATCCATGGAGCTGCACTTCATTTACATTTTGTTTATGCTGGTTCCTTTGAACAGCAGACTCCTGCTTTTTAACTCTGCTGCTCCTGGCAGAAGGGTACATGGATATTCTTCTGGCAGGCAGTTGTCAGCTGACCTGGATCCTATGCTCTCACTGCCTCTGTGCCCAAACCTTGAGCAATTATCTGATCTTCCCTCTGCTAGAAAACACAGGGATGCAGGTGCATTGTAAAAGTAGCTCTTATCTAAAGGCTGCTCTCCATCACAATGGATACAAGCTGTCCTCACTCACACACCATCCATGCTGGACTGCAATTTGCAGGTTTCATGAAAAATTCCTTTTCAATCACTGATTCTGTTGAGGGAAAGGAATATGTAATGCAAGGAAAACCACACACTGCCACCTAAGGTTAGAGGTGAATTAAACACCGGGGCGTGTGACTTGCCTCATCTGGTTATATTAAAACTGATTTACAATTATTTCAGTTACGTCAATGATTTTTCTCCCCAGCTTCTGGGTCCATAATACTAAACCCCACTTTTGTTTTGAGAATTGGTTAAAAAATCCAAAAATTGAGATGAAGCAGGAAACTCCTGGCAGGAACAGCTCACCTGTGGGTTATCCATGTACCACACCAGGCTGTCCTCTCGTGTGTCCAGGATGAAGTACCGCCGCAGGAATTTCCCACTATTCTCATTTTCCTCAATGTCTAGGAAACCACAGATGCGATTCTGGCGATCCACATAAGGCATTTCTGACCCTGGACATCACACTGCAACAACAAAAAGCACAGCAGGTAAAGCAAAGTTCCTTGTTGCTGACTTTAAGACCGCTCTGTGCCTACCCGTGACATTTTGAGCAGTTTCAATCAGTAAAGAAGTTTCTAGAGAAGGGTAAATGAAGCGTGGCTGCTCCCCACACCACCACCACTGAATTTTTACACAGGACTTTCACACTTCTCTGAAGTATGATCTAATAGCCTAAGTGTAAAGTTACAAGTGGTAAGCAGCAGATGAACATCAAGACTTACTCTTACACTGAAAAATGAAGGTTCTCCTTCACAGCATGTACAAAACTGAGACAGTGGTGGGGTTACACTTCCTCCTTTGACACTGCCTCTCACGGCCGAGCCAGAATCTTTGTCAGGAGCTCGACTGCCCAACGCTATTTTTCATATTTTGTTTAGGCAAATGCAACAAAAAAGCTCTTAGAAACGTTCACATTTTTCTTCTCTCCTACAAAAAGCACTTCATGTCTAACTGTGTCTAAGAAGATATCTTTTCATTCTCATACATTAAAAAGGAAAAATGAAGCTGTATGTGCACCAACAGAGCTGTGAACACCCTCTGCTCACGGTACTGAGTTCTGAGTGCACCAGGCTTTTATTTTGGCTTTTGTTCTGTAGGGGTTTGGGGTTTTTTGGGGTTTTTTTTTTTGCTTTTTTAGTTGTTTTACTTTAAAATTTTGAAATAAAAGCTGCACCGTGCCCACCTATTATGATTTTACCATTCACCTTTTATGGCTCTGCCTGCCTGCAGCCTATTGCATCAAGGGTTCTGCTTCCTTCTGTTTTATGGGAAAGTCATTTTACTTTAAGAGCCAGCCTGGTAGACCAAAGATGAATTTGCATACTCATCTGAAAATGATAAAAATCAGGTTGATGCCAATCTTTCCCAGGGCAGGAAAGAAATGATTCAGTCTTCACATTTTGTCACAAGAGTCAGAAATAGTATAGATCCAAAAATACTAATGTAAGACACAGAAGGTTGAAGCACTTCACATTTTTCATCATTTTCCAACTTTTCCAGCTTTAACTGTGTAATATGGAAATTTTATTTAAGTATTTCTTTAAATTCTTCACCTTTAATAGTTTTTTAAGGTTACTTGATTTAAATACATTTGCATATACATACAGTGAGACAGACACCTGACAATTATTCATAGTTAGCTATTGATATACCAAACCAAAACATAAGACAGTTTTTCAAGTGTTGTTTTGGGGAGACAATCACTGTTGATTTTAGGGACTCAGATATCCACATTTTTGGGGGGGGGGATCAATATACAATCATGTAAATGTACAACTGTATACACAGCTGTCATTTTATGATTAATTAGAACACAAGCAAATTTTTGACTCAATCACTTTGAGAAACAGTTTTTAAAAAGTCTATCACCAGCAACAATGGTTTAAATATGCAAAGGTTTATTCTTCAATAAAGTAAGAAAATTTACTAAGGTAATCTAAATTTTCTTGGTGTGTTCCTCACAATTTAAATATCACAGCTCTGTAACCGAGTTATAGTTATAAGGACCACACAAATAAACACTTCAGCACACAGGACAATATCATTATTTTAACAAATATTCATCACTAATTCAATTGAGGCTCTTGGGATCACTTCACTGAAGCAAAATCTCCCTATAAACACATCTGAGGGCAAGCTCAAGGGCAGCTGTTCTCTAAATTACACCTCTAATCTGGCAGAACTTGGCATCACACCTTGTTTGCATTTCAATGAATATAAAAATTGCCATTTTCCAGTTGCGCCTCAATTTGTGCCAGGTGGTCCCTCAACAAAATCATCCAGCGTTTCCAGGACACCCTTCAGGCTTCATATCAACAGTTTATGAAGCCCAGAAAAGCCTTGTGCCTCAAAAAAAAAAAAAAAGCAAATATTGGTGGCTGGTTTCCTGTCTGAGCAGACTTAAAGCTGTGCTCTCAGCAGATGTGAAGAGAACGAAACACGAAACAAGGAAAACTTGTTTTTAAAACAAGATACGGATTGAGTAAGAATCCTTGAATAAAACCGACTGAATTTTCAAAGCACTTTCCCCCATAAGAGAATCTATGTTTCACAAAACCTTGCAAGGAAAATGAAAGGAGGATGCTCATAATGCTCCATTATGAACATACAATTTGCTAAAGCTGAACTACTCCAATACTTGAAAATTTTTTCTTCCAGGGCAAAAGACAAAATTCAGAAACCTTTTCTTATTTGTCAGTAAACCAATTCTCACAGAAGAGAAAAAAAAACCAACCCAAACCTAAATTAATGAAGATTTTCCATTTCAAAGTACTACTAGCTAATTTCCAGCCTACAAAATGATACTATCTGCACCTACTCTGTGCTCTAATGAAAATACAGCATAAACTAACACTGATGCAAAAATGGAAATTGTATAACTGCTGTTTTCTTCAAATTAGTTTAAAATTCCTCCTGGGATTACAGACCCCTACCCGACTGACGGCCTTAAAGAATAAGAGACAAAAAAGCCCCCTTGAACTTTGTAATAAATTGAAATCTACCACAATATCATACAACTGCTTTCCATTTATAAAAGCCTGCTTGCCCACATTGCACCTTGGCAAGGTTCCCCTGTAAATTAATAGCAATCCTCTTCAATCTTCATTAATGAACCACAATTTGCAATGCATATTAATAATAATAAAAAAAAAAAATCAATGTGTGCCTTACTAAAGTGACTGAACACATGGCAAAGCCACCACCATGATCCCCTGTCTGACAACTCTAGACAGACAAAAAAGCACTGATGGAATTGCCATGGTTCATACAAGGAATTGCAGAACCCTAATTCTTCAGCATGGGAAATCTGGCTGGAAGACCACCAGCCTAAGAATTCATCAGAACTTCAACTTAGAAATGTCTTCGGAATACAGATCACGTCTTGCATAGATGAGATTTTTCATTAATCTATTTGAAGCAATTATGAAACAAAAATCACCAAGTCTGTACATTTTACAGCATTATTATGTGCACCCTTAGTTATCCTCTGCAGCAGAACCTGCAGCACAGAACAGTGCCTTAACTCTTCTAGAATCCAGCATTATAAAAAGATTATGAGTTCTTAGAAAGGCTGAAGGCATCAAACCTGTTACAGATCACATACAACTTCATTTTATTTTGCCTTCCCTCCCTGCAGTGGAGATGTGGGTCAGTGACATAGCGCTACTTCAGGAAAAACACCCCCGTGGCCCATTTCCTCCTGGTTCTTGCCACAATTCTCCAGAAACAAAGATGCTCTTGAAAACCCATTTGGTGGTACATAGTAACACTCTGTAAGAACTCCCAGCTCCTTAAAATTCTTTCCTGGAGGGCTGTGTTATAATCCAAACAGGAGGTGTCACTTATTTTTGAAGCCTTACATCTCTCTTTCCAGCAGCAGGGTACTAATTTAAGAGGTCCATACCTCAGCAGCCCAGCTTCTCTCAGCTTTCCCCTCCGAGGTACAACACACACCGACATTCCCCAGCATTTATATCCCACACTGAGGGCTGCCTGGCCTCCTGGGCACCACTATAAATAAAAATCCCAGATCACCTTCCCAGTCTGCCTGGAAATGCATGACTGCACAAGCAGGACCTGCAGAGGCACACGAGCGTCTCCTTTTCACCGTTGAGAACACGCGGCTTCGACTCTCCCACATTAATTCCTATTTTTAGTTTCCCACCAGCACCTGTTCTTCAGTTCACCTCCATTACAGACTGGCTGCAGCCTTCGGATCTTCAAGTACAAAGTCTAGACAAGCCTGAAGTGAGGTGCCAGATAACATTTCTATGGGTCAGTCTCTCCTTTGACTTCATTTCCACAGGTAGGTACAAACCAGGGACCACTGGCTGACTAAAGCAACTGGAATTTTGTCTTTATAAAATAACCATTCAATAGGCTTTGCACTATCCCAGGAGGGCTTGATTAAGAAATGCAAGAAGGGCATTTCAAACCTCTTTATTTTACATGCCTTTTCCCCAAGCTTCGGGTATATTTTATTACTTCTATTTCCTTAATTTAGAGGAACATTTCTACTTCCTGCTCTTTAATACGTGAACACTTGAAACTTTGGATTTAACTTACCCCAGGAGATGACTTTGGGGCTCTTTTTCTATCAGCCAAGAAGATTAAGAAACATCCATTACCTACTTACTCATCCCTATGAAATGAAGAACAACATTCATACACCTCCACTCGATAAATATAAAATGATGCCATGAGTCATGCCCAGCCCTCCTCCCCATCTCCCTTTTTAAGCTCTGCTGTTTACAGCAGCTCCAGCACCACGAAGGGAAGGTGAAGCAGCATCCCCAGCCATCTCCAGTCTTTCCTGCAGTTCCAGGGACAGCTTAATTAGTGAGGGCTCCTGGCTTTTGCCTAGGCAATTACTCTCAGCTTCCTGCTGTAAATCAGCTGCTCTCCAGCTGGTCATCTCTTTTACTGACCATTTACTGCCTCCCCAGGGGAAGGGATGGCTTCAGACTGTCCTGCTCATCCCCTGAAGAACACGGCAGTGAAAGCTTTCCTTCTTGTGCACATGCAGGATAAGGAAAGGGAGTGGGGAGGGGGAAATTCCAAGTCACACCAATCTTCCAGAGACAGTAGTTCAGACCTCTTTTTATTTCCTTGAAAACCTCCCAGCACAGGCAGCCCACCAGAGGGATAACTTATCCTATGAGACAATACTATAAATCCCTGCTCAGCTTTCATACGACTTCCAAAGTACCAAAAACAGAATGAAAAAACCTCCACAAACAATTAATCCAGGAGCTGGAGAGGTGACTTGGCTGCAATTCGTTTGACAACAAAAGATAATTCAGAATTGATGGATTTAAAATTACAAGCCTAGCTTTTCAATTTCCCAGGGATCCTGCACTGCCTCATTTTTGTTCTGGAGGGCAGAGCAGACATTGGATACTTCTTTTAACAGGGAAGATATGACTTTGGTTTGCCAAAGCAGCCTATGACACTTTTTAACTACATCTAAAAATGAGAACTGGAAGTCTCCAGGATACACTGCCCCCTAAATTCAGATTCCCATTCTAAAGTAGTCAAAAAGAAGGAAAAAAAAAATAGCTGCAAAAGACCAATATTCACCTGGAAAAAAAATCCTAAACAGAAATCAAACTCCCAAATTAAAAAACCTTTAGTACAAGTGGCATTGACCTCTCCTATCCCTGACCAAACTATGAGGAATGTCAAAAGATACATCCCTCCCCCAGAACCTAATCCAGCTTGCAAGCAGACCACAATACAGAAAAATCATCGTTGCAGTGATGAATCATCTAACAAAACCAGCAGCCTTATCTCCAACTCAAGTCTTATCCAGTCATGATTCTGTGCTCGAAACGCTGATCTGCTGTTTTCCAGGAACACTTGTTAAATCAGGGTCAGCCAACCACTCCCATCTTTCCCAGTGTACCTCAGCAAGCCAAATGATTAATTTTATTCAATAGTATCCTGTAATGTTACTTTCACCTCAGGAAAAAAATAATCATTATGCTCTAAGGGAAATCTGGAGTTCTACAGAAAAGGTTCTGAAGTTACCTGACTCCATCATCCCCTGGCCTGTTTCAAATACTGATTTGCAAGTTCCACAATGGAACAGACCGGTACTTCCTCAAAAACTTCAGCAGAAATTTCTCTAAGAGATGTTTCCTGTTCTCAACTGAACTATTTTCCTCCATTTTAAGGTATTTGCAGTAGCAGCCAAAGGCTTTGGGATATGATGGAATGAGGAAATGCACTGCACGGGATGCAAAGTTCTTCTCTACCACTGATCTTTTAAGTCAAAACAAAAAAGAAAAAAAAACCAACCCAAAACGACCTCACCTATTAAGGGTTTTTGCCCAGCTAAAACAATTATTTTAATTGTCTCTCTAAATGCACTGAGCTAACACAAATAAAAGGAAGCATCCTGTGCATCGAGGCCATTATAAAAAAACACTTTTGAAATTAATAACTTATTAATAACTTATGAGTGATGACCAGCTTAAAAGGCAATGAAGTAAAATAACAAAGCTAAGAGACAGTGATAGAATATGTTCAATAACACCGTGTCTTTACAACAGTCAGATGTAATTTTCTTCACTTTATATTAAGCCTCTAGATAATACAGTTAGTCCAAATGAGATATAACCAGAGATAAATGCAATAAAAGAAAACAAAATGTAGTTACTCTAATTCACTTTGACTTATGTCTCACACAAGCCTCAAAACAAGTTTTTAAATGCCTATTAATTTCAGTTACATAATAGTTAAAAAGCCTTAAAAATGCAAGTTCAGGGTTGATTCATATTTACAATTATTTTAATCAGCCTTTTCAAAATTTTAAGCCACCTACAAAACTCCAAATATGACAAATTAGGTCCCTGTTCTTGAAGAGGCTTACATGCTTAGCCTATAGAAAGTCTCCATTCATGACAACCAAAACAAATTAAAAATTAAGCAGGAAATAACCACATTACTTATTAGGATTACTTATTATTACTAGTTAGTCATTAGAAAAAAAAAAAAACACCTGTTTAATTTCAATAATAAACCAGTAACTGTTTCACCCAGGCCAACCACTCCAAGCACTTGAATTCCACACACTCCCAGTGATTTCAAATTCCCACCTGAATCAAACTACAAATCCTGGGGAAGCTTATTTGACTTTAGGAAGTCCAATACAAAAAAAAAAGATGATGCTGGTTGAATAATGAAGTTTTCCATTTTTGAGCCAGTCTTGCTGATTTTCACTCTGAATCCTGGGTATGAACTCAGCAGTACAAATAAACACACACCTTCTTCCTGGGAAGTGTGCAAGAAATAGAAAGACCAGCTGTTTAGGAAACCAGCAATATCTTCAGTTCTCACAGAATACTCTTATGTTGTTAAAGAAAGGGCTGTAAATAACCCATTTTTCAGTTCATTTCAATATCAAATAATGCAAATAAGGTTATCAGGTGAATATTTGGTTTGACCCCTTTTACGGATATAAAAGGATTTAATGAAATCAAAGTACAAAAGTGAGTAACTGATTATCAATTTTGATTTTGTAGGTCCAATTCAGCAAATTCAGTGCAGAATAAAGAAAAATGCAATGGTTCATCTACATTAAAGCTTTGGAAAGGAACAAAATCATTGCTGTTCAATTTTCACCTCATTTATTTTAATATTTACAGTACAGACCGTGTTCATTTCATTGTATAATCCACAGTGTGGGCCAAAATTCCCTCTACTGCAAAAATTTGATATTTCCTCCAGAATCCAGCTCATTTCTCAGTTATATCAGAACTACACGAGGATTCCCAGAGATTAGGACTAATCTCAGAGCTCTTCTGTAACTGCAAGAGTAGTGAAAGCTCTTTAGGAAGAGCAGGGCTTTGTCTGTCTCATGTAAGAAAACCAATGTGCATGTACAGAACACGCTAGCTCCTGTCTACCAAGGTGGGAGGGGAAAATGAAGCTGCCATCAAATGGCAAAGTTTTTGGGACATCACCCTCCCCCTCCCGTTTTAAATACACCTTAAATTAAGCAAATCAAACCCCACTGTGGCATATTTAATAGAAGTCTCACCTGGCACACTTCACTGAAGCAAAATCTCCCCATAAACACATCTGAGGGCAAGCTCAAGGGTAGCTGTTCTCTAAATTACATCTCTAATCTGGCAGAACTTGGCATCACACCTTGTTTGCATTCAAATGAATATAAAAATTGCCATTTTCCAGTGTAACCCCACATAAAGCGCCGGGTTTTGTAGCACTGCACCAGCACACTAACACCCAACTCAAAGCATATCACTGTAACTCCTCACAGAATTCACCTCCAGCAGCCTTCCTCCTTGGAACCAAGCCATGAGCACAGGGAATTGTCCTCATGGGCAGGTACAGGTACAGCCCATGGCTGGTTGTGGCCTTTGGCCTCACCCTCCTTCTCGTTTGTGGGATGACACAAATACCAGCGACTGCCCAGCTGCTGCTCTGCACTGACAAAAGGTGTTTCTTAAAACCTCAGTTAGGGTGTGTAGGGAGAATAACACCCCTCCACCCACAGAATAATCCCAAAAGTACCAGGCAGGCTCCTGGCATTTTGTGGGATTGCTGTCTGACCTACACACAAGTGAGGCAGAAACGCTCCAGAAGAATCCCAAGTCCTGTGCACATCCAGCAAGCCTGGAAATCCTGGATGTACCATGAGCATGCAACAGCCTGGCTTTCAACACTCTTGTCCTGCTGCCCCCCACAAAAAGGCAGCAAATGGATCTCCTGAAGGAATCATCGTCCTCCACCCAAAAATCAGGGCACCAGCACAAAGTATAGATAAATTACAGCATCAACAGTGAACTCGACTTAAGGAAGAAACAAAAGGAAAAGGTTACTGATAAAAAAATCAAGATAACCCAAGCCTGAAGTCCTGAACCAGCAGACACACTTTTAACATCTTTTCAGTCACCCAACCTTCCAGCACTGCTGCACACACAGGCACAGTCTATCAGATACAGGAATAACTTGCCAGCTGAATTATCAGCCCAGCCTAAGACCCCATTTGTCATTCTCAGCCTCCCTAAAGAGTTAACCAACATATTGAACAACATCTTTTGAAGAGGACTGCTCACTCTTAGAACAAGCCTGGCATGTAACTGTTTTAGTGCTTAACAGAAGAACACTTAATTAAGTCACTAGTCTGAACAAGTTCCAACACATTTTCTTGGACATGGGATGTAAATGTGGTGGGTACCGAAGCACCCAGGGAGAGCACACACATCAAAACAATTACATATTAAACGAATTAATTTATCACCTATCTGTCAGTACACAGAGACTGTTCCTGGGAGTGTTGACTCCCAACAATGAAAACATGTTTGCAAAGCTTGGTAATTGCTGTCTAGTCTACATTTTCAATTGACAGTGCCCTATTTTCACCAGAAAAAATTTAAATCCAAAATACTTTTAACTCTATATCATTACTAAAGACACTGCTCATTAGAGGTAGACACAAATTATTTTTTCCTTTGGGGGAGTGGAGAGGTAGAAAAGCTCAACCTCTTTCACATGAAAAGTCAGTAAATCAGGCCCAATTTAAGAGATTCTGCTTACCATGCCAGCAGAACAAATGAGCTAAATTGATACCCAAAACATCTGGATGCAACGGTTAGCTAGAATTAAAAGCATCTTCCAAAGAAGAGAGCAGCCAACAAATGAACAGAGAGAGCTTTGCTACTGTCCCCTGTGTGGCAGAATCATAATATAAAAGATTTACATGTTTGTGTGGGTATTTTAAGCATTGTTTTAAAATTCTGTTAAACAAACAAGGCCACGCAGCGCTCCTTAAAGTTTTAAAGACTTGCTTTCTCTAAGTGACACCAGAGATTTCCAGGCAAAACCTTTTTTCCGCTGCATTTTTCTGGTTCTCCTCCTCCTGCCTGGAGCTGACCCCCCAGTTTTTTAACTTGGGCAGTGCCTTCAGGCTCTCCCTGCCAGCACTAGGGAGCTCTGTGCCCCACACCAGCACCTCCCCTGGCCACGTCCAACCTGACACACCCTGAGCACTCCTGTGATGCACAGCTGCTGCTGCTGCTGCTGCTGCTCAGCACTCTCACTATGAGAATGGAGGGACACAGAAGCAGCTTGTCCCAGGCCACACAGGAAGCTTTTTGGCAACGCAGTGAGCTGAACCTGTTTCCCAACTCCCAGAGCGGCAAGCTCGCTATTGAACCACCTTTCTTCTACGTAAAATACCTGAAACTATTCAGATTTTAAGGCAAAGGCATATGTTCAAACCTGAAAACTGTTTAAACTGTTGAATGCCACAAATGTCTACCAGACCTGCAACTCCCTGCTTGTGCAGATAACATCTGTTAAGAGTAAGTGGCTCATACAGTTCTGCACCAGAAAGCTTAATAAGTTCCTTCTCCAAGATTAAAGAAACACCTACACATTCTAGATGCTTCTGCAAGTCCCTGGAGGGAGAAAATGCTGCTTAGTGCTGAGACAATGAACCAGCTTCCTTCCTCAACAGCAACAAAACCCTGCTGCTTTACCTAGCGCAGAGAGGAAAGTGTTATTTATAGAATTGAGCCCTATACCGACACGTACCTAAATATTTCTCACAGTTAGGGTACAGCATGTATCAAGATGACCTTAGACCTATATATTTTCAAAGTCCTAATTTGAAAGATCAGTGTAAGAGCAGAAAAAAAATTTGCAGCAGCTCAGCCATATATCCCCCATTCCAATTCATTTCAGTGATTCTCTGCATTGAAGTAGAGCTTCAAAACCTGAACCATTCTTGTCACTCAAACCTCTTCAGCAGGTGATTTTTTTAAAGCAGTTACATTATTTTCATTTGTCATATAAGCTCACTAGGATTATGATATTTAGGTTTCTTATATAATTTTATAAATCATTATGACAGCAATGCTTCTAGCCACGTGCCATTGCATTTAGTTTCAAAACCAAAAGAACACATGTACTGACTGTTGTGTTTCTTTATATAATTGCTTGGTGACTCCTTAAGCACTTGTTACACGCTGTAAAAAATGTTCTGTGCTAAAGCCAGTTACCTAAATTCCCATTTTGGCACTGAAATAACTCACTCTCCTGTATTTTCATGCAATTATACAACTGCACAAAGGTTCACTTGGCTCCAAACCCCAGTAAGGATTTTCTAAGACCGTTCCTATTGTTCGTAATTATCAGTGAAATAAAAAAAAAACCCCACCCTGCCAAAACCCATCTTGCAAGACAGATACATGCTCTCGTATCACAAGCCATTGTTTGTCCAAACACTGATGTAGAGCTGGATACATCCAAAAGCACAGCAGAGCACACAAGGAAAATTCTCATTAGAACATGCACTCACTCCCCAACACCGCTGCTCTGCTGCACTTTGGAGGAACTGCATTTACCATGATAACTGTCAGCTTAAATAACCAGCAACAGTCAGTAATAAAGACATCGATGGAATTCTAAATCTACTAAAATAGATTAAGAATTTTGCAGGCCTGGCAGTTTGGGCTACATCCAACACTGCATTGGAGACTGTGTTACAGGCAGAGATCCGTTCTCATTTCAGTAATGTGCTCAAGTTCTTTCTAATCTGTTACAGTCAATAAAAACTGACTTCTGCACTTCCTCTCTTCTACACCAACTCTCTGACATGCAGTCAGCCTTTATTTGAGCTGAGATAGCTCTGCTGCCTTCTGGAACAAGCCCCAGCTACCTGGAAAAAAACAAGGCAGGAAAAGTTCCTGCATTCAGGTCTCCTCCTCATGCACATGCCTTCTTGTATTCCCCGAGTGTGTCTGTCTTCTGTCACTCAGCCACTACTCCTGAGGAAAAATAAATACAGCAGGAGAGAAAGAGGAGGAGGGAAAGCATGAAGATGCTGCCTATTTTCTTTATACAATGATTATTCTTTGACTATTCTCTAATTTGTATGAAAGCATCTGCTCCTCTGAAACATCTCAGCACTGCATCTGCCAGTGACCCACTGTGGATTTTTTGCTTTAATTTCACCCTAAAAATGTAGAGCTATGCAATGGAACATGAGGCCAAATGTAGCTTTAAGGCAGAGAAATAGCTCGGGAAAATAGATGCCTTTAGAATTTACGAACTTGGAATTAAATCTTCCACACCTGCAAAATCAAATCACAACGTTTGATAACTGCAAATAGAACTCAACGAGTCACACGAAGGTTTATATTTTATGCAAAGCTGACTCCAGCAGTGTAGCACTCACTGATATCCAGGACACATAAAACCCCATGTATTATTTCTTGAATTATTACTTTCTGCATCAGTGCTTATCTATCCCTGAATTAAAACATTCTCCTCCAAACGTCAGCCAGGCCCAGCATCTCTCCCTACCACAAAGAGATTTCAGCCCACTTTTAACACTTCCTCATGTGACAAACGGGAAAACTGCACTTCTCCACTTCTGTGCTTCCCAAACCTGACAGTTTCATGTATTGTTACTGGTGTGACTCTCTCAGCTAAAAATAACAAGTAGGAGGAAACAAGACTGAATGGACTTAAAATGCAAGTTCACTGCTCCATAAGACAGAGTAACTCATGAGACAGCAAGCAGTCCAAGCTACCACACACACTCCCAGCTTGGTGAGGATTGTGTTTGTGCTGCATCAAAATGAATCCACCCCATATATTAAAAAAAAAAACAACCCACCAAACCAAAACACAAAACCCAACAAATCCTGTTGATTTGGTTTCAACAGTGAGAAGCCACTCCTCACACATCATCACAGGCCCCAAAACTGTACGGTCAAATATGGCTCTGTCCTGCAGGGCCATGTATGGGATTAGGTAAGGAGAAGAGAAAATTTGTCTTTACAGACATTTCAGCCTCTGTCAGGAAAGCAAGGAATTTGTCAGAGGCATCAAAGAGGTCGATGCTCTTCAGCTTCCTCTATGCCTAGCAGTCTCTTTGAAAGTACTCTGCTTTGAGAAGAAGGTGAAGCATGGAGAGCTGTAGCTCTTAAGTATCTAAAAAGAATTTTAAAAAGATCCTGCCTCTCAGCTTTACTCAGGTAACACCACCCTGCTGATGCCCAATTCAGGTGCTCGCTGTAACAAAGTAATAACTGTTTCCCCACTTGAAGACTGTTCCTTCTGCTTGATTATAAACACAATACACTCAGTGAAAATTAGACATTTTTCTTACAGAAAGCCTCAAAGCAGCAGCCTGCCAAAGAGAAAATTGCTGTCCTCTTGATGTTACTTTGCAAACATTCGATGCAACAACATAATGCCTTTTATGAAGGTCATGCATTAGTTCCTCCCAAGGGAGCTGCACAACACATACAGATTTTAAGTCCGTGTTAAGTTTAGCAGCACGTCCAAATGCCTATCTGGAATTTTACAGGTGATAAAAACTGCGCGTATAACAACAGCGGTTACAGTTTAACATTCATTTATAGTCAAGTTACCCATTTAAAGACACTTCGGTTCAGTAAATAACCAGCCCCGGTTACAGCTAACCCAGAGCACGGCTCAGAGCGTGCCAACAGCCTCCCCACGCATCCCTCCCCAAAACTTGTGCCTTCCAAAGCTAAAAACAAACCCGGCACTCCACGCTGGCTGTCCCAGCCCCATGCTTTCTGCTCGGGGCGGCAGCTGGGACGGGGATCCCAAAGGCGAGGCGAGCTCAGGGAGGCTGCCCGGGGAGCCCACACCCCGGCAGGCACCATCCCTGCGGGCTCTGCCCAGATAACATCGCTCCCGCCCGGCGTGCTCCCACACCGGGGCGGCCAAGGCGAGCGCGGGGAGAACACACCGTGACGAGCAATGAGATCACCCCTTCTCTTACCTCCGGGGCTGTGACAGCGCCCTGCCTGCGCCACCGGGGCACCCCACACCGCGCCGGCCCCGCGGGCAGAGCCCCCCGCGCCGCCGAGCGCCTTCCAGGGAAAACGGAAAGGAAAAAAAGAGGGAGAAGGGAACAGGACAGTGCCCTGCGCGGTCACACACCGGGCAGGCGCGGAAGGAAGGGCATCACCCAGGGCGGGCCGAGCCGCGCCCGGGGCCGAGGCACTTACTGGAGTGGTGGCAGTGCGGGAGCCCCGTGAGGAGAGCCGGGCGCTCCCCGGGCCCGCTCCCGGCCCCGCTCCCGCGCCCCGCACCGGGAACGGGCTGGTCCCGCCGCCTCCGTCCGCACCGCCGGGACCCGCACTGCGCA
Organism: Cyanoderma ruficeps; assembly: GCA_008694505.1. Taxonomy (NCBI): domain Eukaryota; kingdom Metazoa; phylum Chordata; class Aves; order Passeriformes; family Timaliidae; genus Cyanoderma; species Cyanoderma ruficeps. Next base: position 26,183,174 of record VZDJ01000116.1, on the reverse strand, counting down.
TACACTGTCGCGCCACCGCCCGCGCCGTCCCGCAGCCTGCCGGGACATGTAGTGCGGCATGGGGCCAGGGGTGAGGTGAGGGGCATGGTGGGAATTGTAGTTCAATTACTGGGATTTTAAAAGGCCGCAGCAGGGAAGGAGATGTTGCGTATTGTGAACAAATTCTTCCCTGTGAGGGTGGGCAGGGCGCGCCCCAGAGAAACTGTGGGTGCCCCATCATTGAAAATGTCCAAGGCCAGGTTGGACGGGGCTTGGAGCAACCTGGGATAGTGGAAGTTGTCCCTGCTCATGGCAGGGGATGGCACTGGATGAGCTTTGAGTCCCTTCCAACCCAAACTGTTTTGTGGTCTGCGATTCTATGAACTGGCATTCACCAGCCACATGGTTTTTAACAGGCCAAGTGCCAGATTCTGCACCTGGGATAGATCAGCCCTGGATGTATGGATGGATTCTGGAATGGCACTGGAGAGCGACGCCCTGGAAAGGAACCGGGGGGTCCTGGCTGATGGAAAATTGAATATGAGTCAGCAGTGCCCTTAGAACACATAGCACACTTGACTTCCCTTACTCAAGGACATCCTGGAGCTAACAAGCTTTAAGGATGTAGTAAATCAAGATGTTGATATATATATGTGTCCATGTATTCTTTGCTAACTTGGCAAAAAAACCTTCAGGTCTATGTATCCCACAGCTGAACCATCTTCACCTGGAGCCTCAGGTGCTGCCTCACAGCCTTTGGCCACCGGTCCTAGTACCAAATGACAATTTCCCGTAATAATGTTTAACCAGTTTTACCAGGAAGTTACTTCTTTTCTAAGCAGATACTAAATTTATACTGAAAAACTTCATGTTTTCTGAAATAGCAACACAGATTTTTTTTTTCCCCCTGCTTAAAGCAGTGATATCTCTAATTATGGAAATCATTTGAACTCTGCCGCTGCCTGTAAATGCATCTTTGTTTCGAGCTGGCATGTAACAACCCTACTTCACAGCGAAACAAAAGCTGTAATCAGAGCACAACAATAAAAGCTGAAGTCAGCCGCAAACAATGCCGCACCATTCCCATGGCAACTTTTCCCTATCAAACCCGGGAGAGGTCACACACTCTGCAGCTGCACGAGCCAGAAGCTTTGTCAGTTTGGACTTCATTCACAATTATTCATATATTTTTTGGTCGCTTTTCACTTAACAGTGTTTTACTGAAGTTAATGCGGGACAATTGACAGTGGGCGGCACCACGTCTCTCCCCCACTAAAGTTCCAAGCTGACATTTCTCATCCTGACAGAACTATCGGGGCTGTGGCAGCTATTAAAGGGCTGCAGGATGTGTCCTGCCATCACACTGATGTGGAAGAGCCTTTTACAAAATTACACACCCTTTTTTGCACTCAAAAAGCCATGCAATCAAAAGCCATTCCACAACACGTGAAAACTCCAGCAGCCTACAGTCTGATATGCCTTAACTTGCAAATATTTTCTCCAGCCTCCCACACAAGGTTTGAATAACCATATATACTGACAGCAGGACTCAGGAAAGGCTAAAAAGATGATTGCATTTAAAAGAAGGAGTATATTTTATTGGGATTTGGTAGCAAACCTCATATTGTACTTTACCATAGTTTCTATCATGGAACACTACTGCAACTTTTCTTTTAAGATGGCCTACTTCTCCCAGTTTAATGAGGAGACAATCAGGTATATAAGGAGCTGTCTTCACTTAAACTGAGACACAAAGACCTTAATATAGACTTATTCTGTCATTTGTGCTGTTCACAAAAGTGTTTTCATGAAATTCACGTGTGGAGAACCAGAAGATGAAGAGTTGTGGATCTTTCATGTCCAAGACATAAATACAGTTATCTCTAATGCCCCAACTTAAAGCAAAATTTTCTTTCAGTAGAAAGCTTCTCATAGTTCTAGTGTTATGAATTGTAGTGGCACAGAGGCTACTTAAAGCCCAGCTGAGCCCCCTGACTCCGAAACAACTCAATATTTTCAGTATTCCTCTCTGGAATGTGCAAATGCAACAGTTGACCGTGATTGTGATGACAAACAGGTAAACTTTGGGTGTGAAGTGCACCCAGGGACTTTCCTATTCTGCAGTACAAAGTGATTACAGAGATTACAAAGGACAGAATCTATATTTTACCTACCCTGCCGCGTCTAAAAATATCCAAGCACAAAATCTGCACCAGCTCCTTCTCCATGCAATGCCACTGACTTCAGTGTAGAAATTGGTTCAGAGCCCAGTATATTCCATCAGAATTATGAGACAGACACTTATTTCCTCTCCAGTTGTCTCTATTCATAGTTCTCAAACTCTGGCAGGTATCCCCACAACAGTCTTCACGTCTGGCAAAAAATGTTGGCAGGTCCCTGCTGTGCCAAACCTTCACTCAGAACCTGCTTGTGATTCTCGTCACTGGAACAGGTAGGAGGCTTTGGACATCAATTCCTACTGGGATTTCAGTCGTTCTGAATACAGACTATGATAAATAGCATTTGGTGAGTGACCTGCAGCAATATGCACCCCTAAGAACAAGTGTTTCTTTCACAAGGTGTCAAAACTCCCAGTGGAACAGCAGTGCCAGAGGAGTAGCGTGTATCTATCCATATAAATGCAAACATAGAAATATGCAAATCACAAACATATCTTGTAAATATAAATACACAACTTGCATGTCTTGGCAAAGGAGCAGAAATATCCAAAAAATTCCGAAATACAATTTTCTAATTGTGTTTTCATGATGGATAATTTTACCCAGCAGAGGAAGTTCAGCAACTTTATAGATATGCAGAAATAAAGAGCTATGAACAAAACCTCGCTTCATTGCTCTAAAGAAATTAATTCAGCCTGGGACAAAACGGTTTTGTTAAAACTAACAGTTATGTTGCCGTGGAAAACAGGAAAAAAAGCCTGGCCAGTGAATTACTGAGTGCAGAGCAAAATGCTGTCACTATATTCTGTTTTTATGGGTTCAATATTGCAAATTCCATCCACATGCAGTATGCCTCCTGTGCACTATTTTAAGAGGGGTGTTGCTGACCTCAATGGGACTACTTTCCTTAGAGGCTGTGACCAGGCAAGGTCATTACTCTGCTGACACCTTCAGTGTTAGCAACCAAGGAAAGCCTTTCAGTCGTTAATATCCATCCCAGAGGATAAATGTCTGAGTTTACTGCAGTAGCATGGGGCTAATTAGGTAGTATTTATTACCTAATTAAATTATTTGCCATAACGGAGAGAGAGAGAGATCAAAAATCCTCCAAGGCTCCAGCCAGTGTGACCTGGGGAAGATCCACCCTTGCTATTTCAGGTTTTCCAGCTCTGTGGCTGAAACACATGAGCAAGAAATGAAGTTGTCCTGTCCTGTCCTGCCCTGTCCAGGAGCAGACCCTTGTTTATGGCCAGTTTCTGACTCTTGAGAAGGTGACACTGATTCCTGAGCGAGTCTAATGGGTAATGAAGGGAAAACATCCTCTCCATCCCTGCAGGTAATCAGCCAAAGCGCTGCAGAAGGTTTCCCTCCAGTCAGTGCCTTACAGCAGAGCTCTGCATGTGATGGGCACCTTGAGGGCAACCCAGACAAAACCTCTCTGTGCCTTCCACAGGGAGGAAAGGAGCAGGAGCATTAAAATTCCTGCACATATGAGCAGATAGTTGGATTCAAAAGCTGCTTTAAAGCATATTTGCAATACGCATTTTAAAGCTAAAACTTCACCTCTTGTGATGAGATGATGTTGACAGAGCTTGGAAATTTAATCTCAAGTGGAGGTTGAATTCGTTCAGCTTCAGCTGCCAGTCTCTGGATCTTGTTATTAATTTGATATTGAAGTAGAAAAGCACCCTGATGTAGCTGCTGTGGATAAGCACTGATACACAGTGATGGAGTTATTTCCCAGACTTTTAAATACTCTGAAAGCCATATTTAAACACTCTGAGTTCGTTAGGAGTTTAATATTCTTATGTTGCAGTTGTTTTCCTCATTCCTATGTGCGTAACATTATACTAAAATACATATGGTGATTCCTCATTTTCTACCAAAGAGTGATTTTTTATTTTGCTTCCGTCTTTCTAGATATAAAGTTTACTAGCAGAGAAACAAAAAAGCCTTTTTTCCCCCTTTTGTCAATTTTAACCTAAAACCATTCCACATTAAAAAAAAAAAAGGTGAATTGTCTTTAAAATACAGTGTCCCTGCAATAAAAAGATTGAAATGCTTTCATTTCATTTCAAAGCTTTAAAGATGAGAGCTTAATCTTCTTCAGAAAAGGGCGTATTCTGCACTGAAATATATGCAAAGCGCCCCGAGGGGCTTTCAGCTCACATGGCTGCTGCAGTCAGGTCAGGACAGTGCCTTGCTGCTGTCATTGGGCAGGATGGGAGGCAGAGGCTCACTATTTTGTGTGTTTTATTTGTTTCATATTTCACTGTGCACTCTGTTACAGAGGTAATTTACATTTATATTAGCCAGCGCAGTGCAGAGTAAAGCTGGCGGTTGAAGCTGCTCTCGTTTGTGCTTCTAGCAGGAGCTATAACATTATACTTGGCTGCAAATCCAAGTCCTCAAAGGACTGGGGCTGGAGGTTGTGCTGGATGTGCCTTTTAAATTGTTATTAGCCATGATTCGAGTTGTATTTCACAGGAACTACTACAGCAGGAACAACCTGAACCAGTGGAGGAGAAGCCTTACAAGAAAAAGTTGCAAGGCAGCGGTGACCTGACCTGAGCTGGCTTGGGGGCACAGGGACTCCCTCCAGCCTCTCCTGTCCTAAGTGACCACCAGACCAGATGGAGTCCAAAGTCATGCAGTAAATCAATGCAACAGACATGCTTTCACCCTTTGCATTCTCAGTAAATCAATTCAACAGACATGCTTTCACCCTTTGCATTCTCTCCCCTGTCTCTCTGGTGGGGAGTGAGCTGTGTGGGGCTTGGTTGGGGGCTGGTGCTAAACCACGACAGAGTGAAAGTGAAAAAAAGTTTTATTCAGTTATAGCAAGATCCCAAAGTATGTGGCAATGCCCTTGGGCACAACCTTCTGACTTGGCTGTGGCTGATATTTCCCAGGCTGGGGAATCCCTTGGTGATGGCACTCTGGGTTTCTCCACCTGGTCCAAGCAGTGTCCCTCGTGATGACAGTCTCACTGCTGGTGCCACCAGCCCTCAGCCCCTCTCTGGTACCCATCTATGGGTGTAGCCCACGGGGATGGCCCCACAAGTGGTCTAGACCAGGGGTTTCCACGGGAGGAACAGCTCTGCAGGTGGAGATCCAAGCAGCAGTGTCTGAAATGTGGTGTTTTACATCAGAGGAGGAATTACAGGGACTCTCAGCCCAAGGTAAAAACTGCCACAGGCCAGTGACACACAGGACAACACCAGCACAACCTCAGCTGATCATTTCAGATGGGGTTAACATTTTTCCCAGCCCACTCTTGCCCTGGCAGATGCTTTGCCTGTTCAGGTATCACCTGGAACTCTGAGCTGCACAGAGACAGCATTCAAACTCAAAACTGGCACGAGCTCCAGAGAAAACACCTTGGTTCATCCACTGGCATGTGATTGTGTCACCCACACAGCCAATTTAAAAGCGTTCAAGAGCTGGAGTGTATGGAGGTTCGGGCTAACAGCTAACATTGCAACTTTTAGGCCCATAAAATAAAGCAAGCTATTAATAAAGATTTATTAAAAAGATAAGACTATCTCTATAAAACCCACCATATCACATTACACAACTTGAAGCAGACAGCCNAAGCAAAAAAAAAAAAAAAAAAAAGAAAAAAACCAAACAAACCCACACCCCAACTCTGTGCCTACATTTAAAAAGGAAAATATAAATATTTGTTATCATTTCAGAGTATCTAGAAGGAGCGCAAAAAAATCTTTGAGTATTTAGATTTAGGACATATGTGAAACGATGAGGCTCTGGAGATATTTCCAAATGGCTTTTTAGCCTGTTGGTGTCCCCTTCCCAGGTTGCTATTCTACATCTCCTTGAGAGAAATTATTTTGTAATCTCTTAGATTGGTTTCTGAGCAGAAAAACTGAGCTCTCTTCAGCCCTAGTAATTCCTGTTTCTTGGGTGAAATGCCTGTCACTCTTTTCAGGCCATCCCCATTTTTCCTACCTCATGGTTTCTGAAGAGCTCCCAGGAACTGCCAGCATGATTTGCTTTTTATACCTCCCTTCATGCCATTGCACAACTGCTGCCTTCAGTGACGTTCCTTTTTATTTACACTGGAGGAAAGATTAAAATTGACCACTGGAATTAAAACAGCTCAAAATTTGATCCCATAGTCGACCAAATTTCAGAGTTTGTAACTTCCAACTGCTCTGATTTTCAGTGTGGGAAGCCACAGCCTTTGCACGTGGTACACATTACACAATGGGTTACTGCTTGTAAACCAGTCGTGAACATTTTGTCATCAAAAGCTACCCAAAATGAGTCAATTTAAAAACTTTTGTCTTTATTACATTCTGTCTTGTATTTATACTTTTTAAAGTCAGTGTAAGAATGAGGCTCTCTCAGTATGTTCTTATGGAAATGGGTGCAGTTATGACATGATCTGTAAAATCCCCTGCTGCCAACTGTTCCTCTCCAGAATCCACCCTGGATTTATCACTGATGGGGGCAAACCTGGAGCCAGAACCAGCTCCAGCCCTGCTGTGATGGGGAACAGGATTTTCCATGGAGATAGCAGCTCCTGTGCCTGGGGCATGGCCAGGGCCTGCCACAGGGCATGAAGGCAATCCTGGCCTCTCCTTTTGGTCCCCAAGGATGCTTTAGGAGACAACAAGTTTCCTCTGGACCCCTTTTTCCAAACCCTGTTGCCATCAACCAGTCCACTCAGGGCTGAACATGGATTAAATTGAACTGCTGCTGAAAATGATTTCACTGACACTGCTCCAGGTACTGCTCCAGCCTGTCTGGCTTTTCAGCATTTCCTTGCTCTCCACAGATTTTCCACTCCTGCTAAAAAACCAGCTCCACAGGTTGTGGCAGTAGCTGCGAGGGGTTGTGTAAACAGCAGCACTGCCAGGTCAGCTGCACCTCTGCTCAGCCGGTGACAGCGCTGGCGTCTGCTCCCTGCCATCTGTCATCCCCTGGGGGACAGATGTTGACAGCTGTTCTCATGCCAAATGCTACCTTTGCCATCCAGCTATTGGGCTCATCCAGCCGTAAAATTTATCTAAGTTAGCCTGGTGGCTTTATATTTCAAAGGTAGAGGTACCATTTTCCATGGTAAGGGGGTTGGGTTTTTGTTTCTCCTGATACCTGGAATGACAACATTTCTGGAAGGTGCATTGGGCTGTTCTGTGGCATTTTAGGATTTTTTATAATTATTCTGTAGATAGCTAAGCTATGAAATGCTTTTTTTTTTTTTAGTGCAAATCTGATATTAATGATGAAAATGAATTCTGACTGCTTCTGTTAATCCTGCTTTGTGTTGGGAGAAAATCCCACAGAACTGACTTATCCTCTATATCATTCAGTAGGTTCAACACACCTTAGAAACCTTTACAAGTGTCTATAGTGGCATGAGGCATGTGCCTGACTGGGAATGACTTCACTTCTAGGAAAAACACCTCTGCAGATGTTAAATAATGTCTTTTGAACCGCTAGCACAAGGATTAATGAAGTTTAGAAAGGATAGACATAGAGCTGATTCAGTGTTTAAAAAAAATGAAATAAATATTTGATGGCAATTAAGAGGCATAGCTTCCTTTTTACAGGGGTTAATTGAGTTACAGTTTTGTTAAAAGCATCCTTCAGTTTTGTTAAAAGCAATACGAACTCAATAGAAGTATCTCATGGTCCTACTTTGAATTAATTATTAACCAGCAAGAGTGATCAAAATCATCAAATAAATTTCTCTCTCCATTAAAAGCATATCAGGCTGGTTTGCAGTGGCAAACCACAACCAGATCTGACATTTCCAAGGGGAAAAAGAGTGGCCAAAACGAGGACAAAATAGAACAGCTGGTTTTTTGTGGCTGGGAGAAAACAGAAGAGAGCTTTTGCTGAGGAGAGCCCCAAGCTGTGCTGGGCACAAACCTGCCTTTAGGAAAGAGCCCTGTAGGGTTCCCTCATGTAGTTGCAAGCTTATCTCTGGGTCCATACATTGTTTTACAGCTTTAGGGATACACTTTTTTTTTGTTTTATTTTTAGGATACAGTTTTTGAATTAAAAAAATCCCAAAATCTTAACAGCAAACAGTTGCCTTGTTTGGAGTTTGGAATTAAACTATATTTTTTTTCCTTTCGCATTTTTTTCCTTTGGGAAACCAGGAACCCTGTTTTCTGGAATTTCAGCGTTGCTTCTCCTGGGTGAAGGCTGGGAGCAGGTTGTGGAGGTGGCTCCTTGATCTGCAGGAGTGGTGGTACCCACAGAGAGGGGAACCCCCCTGGACCAGCGCCTGTCTGCTGGGGAAGCATCCTCCTCCTGTGGGGTTATGGAACCATCCACGCAGTTCCTGACTCCTGTGTCTTTAATTTGACTTCTTTAAATTAAGAGACTCCTGTGAATGCTATGAAATTGCAGTTTGAGAAATCAAGGACCAGGGGGCTGTGATAGGAAGCCAATTCAGTCCACAAAATGAGGGAGCCGTGACAAGGGAGAACAAAGGACAAAAGGAAAAAAAAGCAGAAATCAGGGCTAACAATTCTATGAGTAACCCACTCACTCCTTTGCAATGATTAAACATTAAACTCCCGCAAGCTAAGCAAACAAAAGAAAAAAAAAAACTCTTCTGAATTCCCCCAAGGCTTTTGTCTTTGTAGCAAGGTTTGAACTCGAGGGTAAGTGCAGCTGCATCCTCTGCTGAGCTCCCTCTGCCCTGGGGGTGCTCTCTGGATGAGGTGTCTGTACAGGGCTGTCTGTACAGGGGTGTCTCTGGCCAGGCTGGCCTCAGGTTGGGCTGATGTGCATAAGGCTCCTACACCATCCCTGCAGATGCAGCAGGGTGTGACAGCTTCTGTCCCCCTGCTCCACCTCACCTGCAGGAGTTCAAGTCCAAGGAAGGCAGAACTGCACCTCTTGATTCCTACAAAGGAATAATCTGTGTTTGCCTCTCCTTAGCTGTTATAACCCCAGCAGCTTGTCCCCCTAAATCTTCACATCCCCCTTTAGCCTCACTTTATTCACCAGGCAGATCCCAGGCACATGCAGACTGCCTGCAGCCCGAAATTTGCCTTTTGCTACTTATCGCCTCTCCGCAACTTTAATTCTTCCAGCTGACTTCAAAAAGCAGGAGGAGATTTAAAAACCATCCCAGCTTACAAAGCAGGGAACTCGATTTACTTTTGCAGGGCCACCTTGCCAAAACAAAGGCCACAAAAGCCGTGCTCTCCTAGGTGGACCCAACCACCGCTTTATGAAAGCCAGGAACGGGGCAGCCAGCTCTGCCACACGGCTCCCTGGAAGGCAACTTCCCTCGGGAACGCAACACCAGCGTGCACAGGCACGCCAGGGCGAGCAGCATGCAAGCAAATCTTCCTCTGCAGGGTCCCACAGGGCTCTTGCTTAACGCAAAGCTCGGCTTGCCACCTCCGCTTTGCTCCGTGGTTGCGTTGCTGGAGGTGAACGGGGTCAGCAGAAATTGCTGAGGTTGGGATTCAGTGGTTTGGTTTTGTTTTTTTTTTTTAACACTGTGGACAGCACGGGATGGTAGGGGGTGAATTCCCAGCAGGGAAAGCTCTGAGGTGGTGTTTTCCCGGAGGGGGAGCTGGAGAAAGGGGATTGAAATCCCCAGTTGCTGACAGTGAGAGTCTCTTGACTCTCCCACTGCAGCATCTCCCCCACTGTCTGAGCAGCAGTGAAACCCAGGAGGGCCTGGGGCCATAGTGGGAGTCTGTGAAGGAGCTATGATATGATTCCAGGAGCTGCAATATGATTTTGGGTATGTGAAGTAGGCAAATAGAGATGCTCTGGCTGCACACTTACTCACAAACACACCAGCTTTGTGAAAACACAAGGATTCATCCAGACACACCAAAATCAGAAAGGATTCCTGTCTGCAAAATTTGAAAACATCCCTCTCCTGCAGCTCGACTCTGTACACCATCCCTTGGAAGGGAGTGAGGCATCTGAAATCAAAATTGGAAGCGTGTTATCCCAGACTATCATTTGTTCAAAGCTCTGGCCAAAACAACAAGACACTCACAGTCTATGCCTGGCTGAAACAAATGGGGCTTTATCCTGGTGGAGCTGTTCCTCAGCAGGACTAAAGATAAGGCTGGGCAATTGCATCTGGTTGAGTTATCACGTCTAAGTTTATTCAGCCATGTGAAAGACTGAAAGACTTAAAATACATGTGAGGGGATTTTTTAATGTTTGCAGTAGGCTGTGGGCCTGTTTGTAGCTGGGGAATATGATACAGTGAATGAGAAGTGGCATGTTAAGCTCAGCTGCTTCAACAAATGCACGTGTAAATAACAGTGGTGGATTAAGGACTTAGTTTTAAGGAGTACAAATGTAGAGCTCTAAGGGAGTTAAGGAGTTGAACAGAGGAAAACTAAATGAAAATGATAAAATCGGAGAGGAAAGGAGAGGGAAAAAACAAAACAAAAAAGAAAGGAAATTATGGAGTAGACATAAAAACAGAGGAGATCACCAGGAAGAAAACAAAAACAGAGACTGGACTGTCCCCTTTCAGATGGTGATTGTGAAATGAAAAAGCTGCCCTGGAACCTAGAGCGGTCACTTGAGTTCATCTCCCCTGGAGAAGGCTGCAAAGCCGGCGCGGCCTACCCGGAGATACGGAAAGCCGTGAGTGTTGCTGCTGCGTAATCTGTTTTCTTTCATTTGATGAAGGTCATGACTTTGATATTTTCCACCAGACTGGCCCAGTTTGGGTGTCGGGCTGTTTGTTTGTTTACAGATGGAGAAATGTTTCCGACATCTGTCTGCATTCTCCCAGCAGCTACCTCATGTTTCTTGCAACTTCCCAGCCTTGCCCACGGCCTGTTCTTGGAAGGTTAGTTTAGTTTGTGTTGGTTAAAACACCCTTTAGCTGAACTCACTTAACACCACGCTGAGGACTGCCTTAGCCTTTATGTAATGTTTTGCTAATTTTAACGAACAGGCTGAGTGGTAGGAGCCACTGGGGTTGCTGAAGAGCCATGAAGAGATTACTCAGTCAGATATTTCTGGAAACGTCTAGATTTCTAGAAATACAGATGAACTCATACCGAGATCAGAGCACAGATGTGCAGAGAAGAGGCAACTCATTTTTCACCTCCATTGTCAAGCCCAAATTAGTCCGGCCCTGGCTGGAGAAGCGATGTGGTCACTTGGTTTTAGAGCAGCTTGAGCAGAGAGCTGTGAAATGGGCACAAGCTGGCCCTGGAGCTGGGGACTAACGAGTCCCCTGAGCCCTTGGAGCAGCTTCTCTCTCATCCCCGTGTGCCTCACACAGCAGGGTCAACCTGCATCTCATTTCCTGGGACTTCCCTTGGGGTTACCTGCTGCAGGAAACCAAATTACTTTGGGAAATACACAGAAACCACAAAGCCAATGCCTCAAGTGGAAATCTTGTGAAAAGCCAAGCTGCTCTCTGCGCAGCCAAGTAATCAGGCTTACAGGGTTGTGTCTGGCCCTTATTCCCACCCCCTGTGGGGCTCCCAGCTCCTTCCCACGTCCTCCTGGCCGTCCCCTGGGGCAAGCCAGGGCTGGAGGTCAGCTGCCCAGTGGGCAGGACGGCAGCCAAGGACCACATGTCCTGTCCATCAGTGTCCCGACACATCCCTCCTTCCCTACCCCGCTGATTTTTATCATATGGGCAGGCATGTCCCTGGGTTTCTTGGGCTCTTTCAGATTTGATTTTAATTAGCCAGCAGGCTCTGAATTCTGACAAAATGTACTTGAGCCTTAACTCTCCTTTAAAATTGACTTCTGTGTAAGAAGACGTGAAAATCAATGTGTGTGGACTTGGGAGCTTATTACCTGTGTAGTTTATCTTTTAATGGCTATCCCTAAATATTTTACACTTCCTACAGTAGATCAATGTTATAATTGTGCAACTAATTGAACAAGGCTTTCACTGAACTATCCCTAGGAACAGTTTACACTTAAACACTCAATCAACCATTACCTAAAGCTTTTACAGAAATGATTACCATAAATTTCCTTTTCAAAATTGTGATTTAGTGCAAGCATACCGCCATTTTTTTTAGCAAGCAAAAAAAAAAATAAACTTTATGCTGTAGAAATGTGCACATGGCTGTTGGCAGGCTGGCTCCTGACCTCAGAATTACTATGAAACATGTATTTTTAATACTGAGAAACTAAAGAGTAAATGTATTTACAGGAATGAAAGGCTGACCAGAATGATAAATGGATCAGGCTTAATCAGAAACAAACAGTGACCTATTCATAGCTCTTTCAAAAAGGCAAGAATTTTGCAGATGTTGTTGGGTCAAGTTTTATAAAAAGATAGTTTATAACAAGCAGAATGTGTGTGCTGAAGTCAAGGGAAGTCTTCACAGACACATGTTTTTCCCATGGCTACGTGACTTTATTCCCCAGTGGCGTGGTTTCATTTTGATTCATGCTCCTTTTCATCTCTGACCAGGCCACCAGCCCCGTGGTGGAGGGATTGCTGGAGACTGCAGTGAGAACTTGGAGAGACATGAGAAACTGAAGTTTTAGACTTAATTCCCTTGAGACCTCCCAATCCATGTCAGTGGGAGCCGTGCCCAGCGTCGAGCAAAACCTGTGCCGGGAACCTGCGCCGTGGGCAGCACGGGGGTGGTGCTGCACTGCCCAGATTTTGGGCAAGGTCACACATTGCTCTGACGTATCCATCAGTGCCCCTGGGGTGCTCACAAGTGTGTGGGAAACGCTTTTTTCTTGGACTGCAGCTCCAGCTCCCATGGGCAAGGCTTCTCCTGGCTGCGAGTGAGGGTTTGAGAGCCTTGTGTTTAGAGTCCAGCAGGACTAAGGAGCTCATCAAGAGCTGGAGCCCATTTTTCTCCCATCTCAAGTGGTGGGAGAATCAGGCAAAGGGCTGCAATTCAGCCAGCAGAGGAGCTGGGGAAGAGCCAAGATGAGCTTTTAAAGGGCTCATGAGTTGACACTGATTTGCCTTTGAAAACCCTGAGCATCTGCACTGAAGCCCAGAAGACCAGAACCCATTCACTGGCCTGGAGCCCAACACACGCTCCATTAAACCACATTTCATTTCTTCTAAATAAATAATCAGCCTCCTTTATGGCACTGTAATATATCTGAGGTAGTGTCTCTGCTGCTATTAAAGTAGAAGAACAGGGGAAGGAGATTGATAGCCAACGTTTCATGTGATGAAAGGCAGAATTAATCATAACCCAAGTGCAGGACGGCACTGCTGCATCACTTCTGGCCTGAGCCTGCCTCTCTGTGTATCACCTTGTTGCACAATATTTCATAAAACACAGAAATGTTGAAATAGAATCATCCTGGAAAGAACTGTTTATACCCAATTTGTGGACCTGGTGGCATTAAACAAGATCCCTTGCTTTGAATCAGGCTGTGTTTTGTCCCCTCTGGGGTTGCACAGGTGGCTGCAGAAGAAGTCAGACCTGCAGGGTCAAGTGGCTGCCACTGAAATTTAAAGTAGAGAAGTGGGGTAGGACAAAGGAACATAGGCTGGAGGGTCAGAGAAGGCACAGGGTAGTGTGTGAACTCAGAAGGATTTACAAAAACATTTGCACAACTGATCCAGAATAAGCTCATTCATGGTTCCTGTAAAATTAGAACTCACTTGGAAAATATTATTCAATCAAACAGAAATTAGAAAACATGTGTGGATCTGCGGGATGTTTGAGAGATGAACACCCCCAAACTTTCTCTTCCTATGGTCTAGAGCTAGGTTTTGCCATCTAAGCCCATGCCTTAACACAGTGGAAATTGCCAGTTTTCAGCAAGAACTTGCAGGTAATGGAGACGAGCTGCTGATTGAATTTACCCTTCCAATGACCATGACAGAGGCTGCAGTTGCTTATTTTCACTCTGTGACAAGCATGATTAATGGGCTAAATAGATCAGTCCTGGTCCTGTTTTACCACCACCTCCACCAGGTGCTAAAGTCACTTCATTGAGGGAGGAAACACCAGGACTGACTCAAGGAAGAAGAAGAGCATGTGTGGCATGTCTTGGAAGGGGTGCCAGCCATGTTTCACCACCTACACCCAGACCTGAACTAGGATCCATATTGGAGGGATCAATCTGATTTTTAATAATTTAAGATTTCCAGATGACTTCTGACTAAGCATTTGTTTTGGGGAAATATCTGCGAGTTCATGGCTGCGAACTCTTAACAAAAAGACATTTTCTTTTTAAATGGGGAAGGGGTAGCTCTAAGCACTTTGTTCTCCTGCTGTGAAGCAGACAGTCCTTATCTCTACCTGAGATCTCAGCTTTGCAGACAAGGTGAAAAGAGACTGGTTTGACTCCTGTGTAATATTCAAAAGTCCCGACACAGACACACAGAGATGAACCACAGACACCTCCACTTAAATAACTTCTTGCAAAAGCTGTGCAGGCGATTCACAGGTCTTCACAGGAACTTGGTATTTTGCTGGGGATCATAATCTTTTCTAATACTGTTAATTTTAATAAGCCCTTTCTTGTCTGGTGGTTAAACCACAGGTCTGCAAGTCACAACACAGGCGTGTCGTTCCTGCTCTTCCTTGGCCTTGCGTCTCACCTCCTGCGAGACACAATTGCATTGTTCACGTTTTTCTGAACCTTGAGCCCTAAAACTCCAGCATATTTGCCCATCCGTGTTGCTTCACTGCAATAACATTTGCAGAGCACTTTGGGTTGTCAGAGGAGACACATTATTTATTAGTGTAATTTCTGATTTCGGCTACGCCCACGCAACCTGCTTGTTCGTGTGGAACGGCGTCATTTCTCTGACTTCCTTTCTGTGCAAGGGCTCGGTGTTATCTGCCTTAGGAAGTGTGATTAAGGAAAGAACTATTCTTCTTTTTAAAGGGTTGTTGTTTTTTTTTTAGATAGATCAACTTAACATGTGCCTTTCCTTTCACAGGAGTGATTTTACTTTTTTTCTCTGAGCTGAAAACCCAGCTGCAGCGAGCTACGATCCTGAGATAACAATGAGAATTTTCTATGATGACTTGAGTCCATGTGCCACCAACATTTTCCTTGAGGTGCTAAGCCTCTCCTTTCAACACCAACGTCAGTAAAATTCAAGGGAACTCCAGTAGTTCAGAACTGAACCTTGGCTGGAACAATTCTTGTGGAGGCCCTACATGCTCGGGCATCACTTATAGGAAGGACTGGCACTGACGTACCAATATTTTGTTTCCAGAATCTGTGCTAATGAACTCTCTAGCTAGCCGTGACCCCTGAAACACTCTGCAGCTTCCAGAAAGTGCAAACTGAGCTAATTGTCATGTGTGGACGTGAAGATCAGTGGGTAAAGGCTGAAGAAATCTAGCAAAACCCCATGTCAGCAGCCTGTTGAATCAGCTCTTTAAACAAGCTGCTGGATGTTGATGTAGGGTTTTGAAGTCTTATGTGCTGACAGGCCCTTGTATTTGCCTACTGATGGCAAAGGCATTATATTTGTCATCAACTGCATGGCAATAATTGGAGACAGCATTTTTGCCACAGACTCAATAGGTGTTGCAACAAGCCTGCTGTGTTGCCTCTGTATCTGTCGCCACATTTTAAAATTCGTGGACTGTGCCTATTTTTTTCTTTCCTAATATGTCCTATCAGAGTCCAAGCTGTTTTATGAGCAGTAAGCATTTGCTTACCACAAATGCCACATCAGCATCCAGACATAGCAGGAATAACTGTGGCTGGGTTCATCCTTTCCCAAATGCCTGTTGCAGGAGGACTGTGTCACTCTGGATTTTGGGTGAGCTGGTCAGCACCCATCTGTGTGTCTGATTCTCTGAAGAGATAACTAATAAAATTCGGGCAAAAACCTGTGGTGTGTGTGGGAAAATGGATGGCCAAATATTGCTTGTGTCAACTGGTAATTGTAATTCAGGTTGGGAGTCTCTAGCCCCTGGTTATGTGCAGTGTTTTTCAAGTACAAACAGAGATGAAGTTCTCTGAGATTTTCAGGAGGAGTAAAAATACTGGGTCTCGTGTCAAGGTTTGCACAAAGCATTTGATTTCCCTCCCAGTTTTGCCGTTGGTTGAAATGAATGGGAATGCTCTAGAGTTTTGACCCAGAATCATGGAGTTCTGCAAAATCGCTTGATGCAGATTAAATTAGGGCGTGTTTCTGTGAAAAGGGTAGAGATCCCATGGTAAGGATGGCCATCCCAGCAGCAGTGGAAAACAGGCTGGAGAGGACCAGGCAAACACTTTCTCTGACATGCCAAGTGAGAGATGCCCACTCCAAAGCTGGGCCTCTCACTGGTGGTTCCAGTGCTCACACCCTACCCAGGCTTGGCCCTGCAAATGCAAATTATTAAATGTTTGGGTGAGAAGGAAAATCAATTTTGTTTCAAAATCTCCTCCACACTGCCTGGTTGTTCAGTTCTGAGGGAACTTTCCAAGCTGCTCCTGGGCCAGCCCAGCCCTGGAAGCACAACTTTTGTCTGAGTGAGAGCTGAGGCTGAGCCTGGTGAAGAACCAGCAGTTCTGGAAACCCCCAAGCAGCAGCAGCCAAGCAGCACAACCTAAAAAACCCCTGTTCACCACCATCCCCAATATTATTAATCAGCCCACGGTTTGCACAGACAGGAAATTGTTACCGACCACTTTAATTTTACTAAACAAATGAAACCACCCCATTACTCATTCAAATCTAATAAACCGCAGCACACAGAGGAGGAAGTGAGCACTTCAAAATGGCTTGGAGAAAAGTTCTCACTTTGTTTCGCCATTTAATTAAAGCCAGGCTCTTTACAGGAAAGGGCATAATTAAATGTCAGCATGTGTACTATGATAATCTTCTTCATTGGCATCTCAACATGCAGCTTGCTACTGAAGGCAGAGTCTTTGTGCTGCTCTTTACACTCCCAGAGCCTCAGCTGCTCCTCAGGAAGAAAATACATTGGGTACCAGCACAGCTCTCCTCTTCATACCTTGTTGGATAAGGCTTCATTAGGAAGGTGCCAGTGAAATAGATTTCCTTATTGCTTAATGTCTGCAGATGTTCAGAAGGCAACTTCCTGAAGATGGGCCCTGCAAATCACCCGGCAGCTGTGGATTTTATCAATGCCTTGGCATTTCCTGATCATCAGGTCTTTATAACATAAACAAAATAGCCCAGCTTTAATATTTGCAGTCCTAGCACTAGTTCAATATGTGATGTGATTTGTGTGCATATGTAAATATTGTCTTTGCAGTCAGAAGACAGACAAAGCATGAATGTACTTGTACCACAGGGAGGGATTGCTGTAATTGTTTGTCTTTCTTCTCAACATCAAATTACTGCTTTAAATGAAGGGAATTTCACAAACAAGCAGAAATGCCATTTTTGCTATGGGAATTCTACTTACTCCAGCTGCATGATGAAGTTTCACCTGAAAGAAGAGCTCATAAACGGGAATTACTCCTTTGTGGTGTTTTGGCTCCTAAAAGACGATTAAAGGAGAAAAAGACAGGTAATCTCAATAAAGGGCAAATATCACGAAGAAACTTAACACCCAACATGTTTTTGTAGCACTGCAAAGGCCGTGAAGGCCTTTTCAAGCACACACGAGTTTGTTCCTGTCTGCACAACACCCACTCTTTGGGACTGTTGGCGTTTGGCACCTTCTCACTCAGGGGATGGACAGTGTGTGCTGGAAGGTCCTTGCCAATTTCTTTGGTGTCTCACCTGGTTTGCCCTAGACAATCCTTAATCCAATGCAAACAGGAGTAAAGTCAACAGGAAGATGTATTAAAGAAGCCTGCATACTTAATAAATCCCCTATTAGTCACCACCAGAATGAACTGGTGTGTGATAAATCCTTTTTGTTACTGTGCTCCAGTCCCACATATGCACCATGTAATCCACGTGAAACCAGCCCCTCTTCCCTTCCCCATCACAGATGTGCTGCAAAATGGGATTCAGTCTGCTCTCCTTCCCATTCTTCAGAATGTTCTCCCCACCACTCTCATTAGTCTTACTTAATTTGTTTTGCTCTATGGAAGGAATTACAGATTTGCCATCCTAGAGAACAGCTGACATTTTTACAGGAAAAGAAGTACGTGATTCATAATTTTCCAGAAATCTGCACATTTCATATGAAGCACGCTAGCACCTTCCGAGAAGCAGGATAAATCCTGAAACTTGTACTGTATTGTTCCTGTTTGTCTGCTTTATGTACCTGTTCAAACACCACACCGAATCTCACAGCCAGCAAGGGAAAATATCTGTGGCCTCTCGTGCCATCGTCATTCGGGTGAAAGGAAATGAGAAGGACTTTGAGAAGAAAATGACTTTAAACAGTGCCATGTTGCAATGACATTTTCCAGTGGTGCAGAGGACTGTGGAAGATCCAAGGAGGTGGAATTTTGGGAGCTGTAGGATAGATCTTTTTTCTAAGCCAGAACACACACACAAGAAATTCATCATGTATTTCTGATTCAGTGTTCGATTTCAGTCATCACTTTCTGCTTGTCCTGTTGGTTTGGTTTTGTGGGTTTTTTTCCCTTTCCTTTTTAAAAGCAGCAGCATCCCCAGCTTGTCTTGTCAGGAGCCATGGGGGGAAACGCTGTGATGAAACCAGACTGTCACAGTGAGGGTCCTGAGGAAAGCTGACAAAGTATATGGAAAAGTGCCACGGTCAAGGGGACATTCAGCTCCATCTTTCTTCTTGTCATTTTGAGAGGTGAACTTGGACATGTTGTACAGAGCAGAAAAAGCTCCGAGATACTGGAAAAAATATTAATAATTCAATTCAATGAGCATTTTATGTCAGTGAACATAGTCTCAGGAGGAATAGCTGCATGTTTTGAATAATGTACTCCTCAGAAATCTTCAGAAACTCAAAAAATTATTTATGAAGTGCATGTGAGGACAACAGTGGTCCATCCACTAAGCTAAAAATATCTTTCTTTCTGTCCTCTACATTTAGCATCACTCCCAGGTACTTTATATCCCAAAAGGAGTACCACAAAAACCATTTCATATGTGCAACAGGGAAGCCAAAAGCTTTGCAGGGCAGAGGTTGTTTCTCACACCCTTCTGGCATTAATCAGAGCAGGACTTCAAGGCACTTTTTAGGATGTAAATACCCTGCCTGGAGTGCTGCATCCAGCTCTGGGCCCTCACCACAGGAAGGTCCTGGGCCTGTTGGAGCCAGTCCAGAGGAGGTGATCAGAGGGATGGAGCAGCTCTGCTGTGAGGAAAGTCTGAGAGAATTGAGATTGTTCATCCTGGAGAAGAGAAGGCTCCAGGGAGAACCTTAGAGCCTAAAGTGCCTACAGGAGCTCCAAGAGAGCTGGAGAGAGACTTTGGACAAGGTCATAAAGTGACAGGACAAGGGGGAATGGCTTCCCACTGCCAGAGGTCAGGGTTGGGTGGGATATTGGGAAGCAATTCTTCCCTGTGAGGGTGGGGAGGCCCTGGCACAGGGTGCCCAGAGAAGCTGTGGCTGCCCTTGGATCCCTGGAAGTGTCCAAGGCCAGGTGAGACAGGGCTTGGAAAAACCTTGGAATAGTGGAAGGTGTTCCTGCTCATGGGACGGGAGTGGAACTTACCAAGGTCCCTTCCAGCCCAAACCATTCTGTGATTGCAATAAGCAGCAAGCTGAGATTCAAGGAATGGCCTCCCACATTTCCTATTTCTGTTCTGGAAGTGATTCCCCAAGCTCTCTGCAGGCTGAGGCACTGGAAGGATTCATTCTTCAAGCCCCTCCAGCTGCAGGAGCTCTTTGGGAGCCGCCTGCCCAGCCCTATGCCACCCTCAGCCCCCTGCTCCTGCCCACTGCTCTGTGAGGACAGTGACATTTCCTGCTCTGGAGCTGCACATGCCTATTGCTTGCTCTGGAAGAATAATGCTGGAGTGAGTAAACAGCAGCCTCCAAAGGGAGATTCCTCTGCAGGGCCCTTTCCCTTGGCTCCCACAGCTCTGGCAGTCCCCGGCTCGTGGTGCCACCGAAGCAGCTCCTGGCCAGTTGTTCCCCACACATCCCACTCCAGCGAAGTGGGACAGGACCAGCCCTCCTCTTCAGGGCTGGTTTCCTCCCATGCAGGCTTTTGTGACATCCCTGGGCTGCAGGAGGCTTTAGATTTACAAATTCCCTGCGGGAGCTCCCCAGCAGCACAGGTAGCTGCTTGCCAGTAAAAAACCCCTTGTCATAAAAGTGCTGAGGTTCCTCTTTCCTCCCAAGCACCTTCCCAGAAGTTATATGAAATGATGGTACAGATTTGTTAAACAAAAAAAAAAAAGCCCAAAACTCCGAGCCCTAACTTTCAGGGCATTTTTAGAATCCTTTCCAGTGTGCCTCATCCTTCATGTTTACTCCAACCACTGTTTGAACAGTTTGTGTTTGCTTAGGCAACTAGATTTATATCCCGGATCAGTAAATAAACCTGTCACTGTGTGCTTTCCTACAGATACTTCCACCTGATTATTGCAAAACACAGCAAGCAGGAGAAAATGAAGAAGAAAGCTGGTGTCTTTAAGGAAAAAGGCCAGGAATTTCAGTTCTGGTTGGAGGTATGGAAGCAGACACGCACAGGCAGTCATGGCCGCTTAGCTCCAGGATTTAGGTTTAGAAGTGTCTCTCTGAGCAAAACGATGTCCGAGCAAAAATGTTGGGGTGGATGATAAAATATGAATGCAGAAAGTCTGCGGGTTAGATTTCACTGAGCTTTGGCTGGAGTTGCTGGATTGAGGAGCTCTGTCTCCTCTGGCTTAGACATTACATAGCAAAGCTTGTCATTTTTCATCTCCTCTGGAATGCAATTTTGCAACAAATACCGATTCTAGCTGCTAGGTGCAAAGGAATTTTTTTTTTTAAATAAACTTTTACCTTGTCCACCTGTGTTCAGAGTGGGTCAGAGTGCAGAAGGAAGGTGCCCAGGAGAGAGGGACTGAGGGGAGCTGGGCTGCACACAGACCTGGCACTGGCACTTCAAATCCTTCCATCCGAAAATAGGGGCTGGTGAGGTTTAAATCACAAACACACAATAAAAACTCGCTTGAAATGAGTCCATGTAAACGAAGGGATTGAAAAACAGCTATGTATCTCTGTCCTATTTCCCTTTCCAGGAAGGAACATCTCTTGGGTAACCTAAAAACAAAACAAAGTAGCAGAAAAACTTTATTTAACCTCCAGCTAATTTCCTATCCGGACTAATTTTAGCTGTTTGGTGGATGTGCCTCCCAACTCAGTAAATTCAGAGGGATGTTGCCATTTGCCTAAAGCGACTCTTGCAGCGCTCTGGTTAAAACCGGCTGATTGAATTCCGCATGGCAGCGTAAATTTTTAACACGAAATGTCACTTTCTGTTTAAACACGGTGGCACAGGGGTCTGGTGAAGCTGATGGCTGGATTCTGCTCCCTGGAAAAGCCCAGCCACCCACAGAGCAAACAGCTGCTGGGAGCTGGCTTCCAGTCACTTCTGCCTCTGGGAGAGCAGGCGAGGG
The DNA here is from genome assembly GCA_008694505.1 of Cyanoderma ruficeps. Lineage (NCBI taxonomy): Eukaryota > Metazoa > Chordata > Aves > Passeriformes > Timaliidae > Cyanoderma > Cyanoderma ruficeps. The sequence goes on along the minus strand of VZDJ01000116.1, from coordinate 26,161,625 downwards.
AGAGCGCAGCAGGATAAAAACATTATCATGAAAACTTCTCCACGCGTGTTTTGAAACAGACAGTCCTTAATTGAAGGAAGATCAAGTCAGGGACCGGCCCAAAACACTCCGATTATTTTTCCATGAGTCAAGGGTTATGCTCAAAACAAAAATTAGCCTACAAATACCAAGGCCAGGCTGGTGCACTGAGCGTTTCCCAGCACAGGTCACTGCTGCCAGCCTCCTGCTACAGAGAAAAAAACCATCTGAAAAACTACTTGGAAAGTTTGTGAAACTTTATGCACTTTATCTGTCTTTGCCTTCCTAAAACCTTTAATCTTAGGGCCTGCAATTATTTGCCCTGCCATCAGCTCTAGGTGTAGAAATTGTGGAAGGAGCATAAAGGGGTAACAAATAGATTTAGAAACTCTCGAAAACTGACAGCAAGTGTTTCTGCTGGGTGTTTGGGGAACGAGGTGCTTCTCTTACCTAAGTGAGAATTGCATCGTCTTTGAGGTGAGAAACTTTCCAGGGTAAGGAGATTCCAGGTCACCAAACTGTCACAGAAACTATGACCACGAAATGTCTGCTGCTCACCTCAGTCCTGAGATCCTGGAGGAAGAAGAGGAAGGGAAGAAATAATTTTTAAGCAAGTGAATTTAAAAAAAAAAAAAATCACAAGAACTTGTACAAATAGAAAGCACCGCCTTCATTAAAGTAGTGCTTGAAGTTAATGTTTGGGCAGACACTGTCTTTGATCCCATCAAAGTGAAATGATTGAAAAGGAATGACAAATGCACCCGCAGAGTGGCTGGAAAAGGTGATTTCAGGACATCACATCCCTCCAAGACCCACCAGAGCCCCTGTCCCAGGCTCAGCCCCGTGCATGCAGAGCTCCTGTGGCTGATTGGTTTTCCAGCCTGACATCCAAGGTCCCTGTTTTGTTACAAGCCAGAATCTGGATGCTTGAAATGACATAAAAACCCCTTTGTGTGTGCTCATAAATGCAGTGGCAGAGGCTGCAGCCGTGTTTTCCTGCTGTGCTGGGAGGAGCAGCACCTGGCACAGCACTGGGAAGGGGCATCTTGCTCTTGACAGATCTGTCTCTTTGCTTTTCTTTTTTTTTCCTTGTTTGTGGACAGAAAATAAAATTAATTTTTATAAACTACCCTTGTTAAACTGGACCCTTATTTTCTTCATGAACCAAAAGGTATGTTTGAGATTTTACTACTTACACTAATGAACTGGATATAAACGAAAAGAAAGCTGTTTTACACATAATTCAGCCTTCTGTAATCATTAACACTCTTTCCTAAGTCCGTAATTGATTCACTTTGACATTTTTTGTGGGATTTACAAACCCATTTGGCCTCTGTCGGGCAAATGAGGCTGTGCCAGATGCAAGACAAGGCTGAAGATGATTTAAGATTGTTTCCACTCTTACAGCAGCAGTTTCTCCTTCTGTCTCTAGCATTAACAAATAAACACAATTACAGGCAGGGCAAGAACAAAAAGTTGCTTACTAGTATGAAACAAAGCACCAAACTTTTAGGAAGAAAAGAGGAAAAAATTGTTTTGCAGTAATGGTTGTATTTTTCATCTGGAGACGCTCAGCTCTGGCAGAGATGTGTGAGAATTGATTCAGGGCTGATTTGCAGAGTTCAGTGCAGGTGGTGTCAACGACTTTTTTTTTTAAAAAAAAGCTATGAATAATGAATAATACATAACCAAGCTTTTGTTGAGTAATTATTAATAGGAAACACAGGATTTGAGATAAAGGAGACTCTCAGCTGGCAGGAGGTGGTAGGGATCACCATAACACTGAAGTTGGCCATCCGTGGGCTTTTCTTGGCACTCAGCAGAAAAGGAAATGTATTTTCCCTGCTATTTCCCCAAATAGTTGAGAGTGGAGCAAATCACCATCCTCAGAGGGCAGGAGAAAAAAAAAAACCTGTTTCTGATGCAACCTCCTATGTTTTCAACCAGCATTTTCCATAAGCTGCCTTTTGGTGATGCATTTAAAAGGAATGTAAATGCTCTGACTGCAAAGAGTATACCTAGATTAAAAATGCACAAATAAACATAAAAAAATATAAAATATAGATTATGTATATGTACACACACACACATATATATATACATTAATGAGTTGGCCGAACAGAGCCACTGCCACAGCACCTGGATGAAATGGAAGAGGAAGATTAATAATTAGCTCCTTCAAGTAGCTGTGCATTTGTGGGCCCTGGAAACACAGGTGCTATTTTGCAAAGGGCTCGTTGCAAATGAGAAATGAGCTCCAGCTCCATCATATCTCCTCCCCCACGTTGTGAAAGGTCACAGTTGGCTGAGCTCCATTGTAGGTCCCCTCAGAAAGTGGTGAAGGAATTCAGAAGTCGCTTTTCCCACCAAAAATAAAAAAAGAAAGAGAAAGAAGAAAAGAACAATTGTACGGCATTTCCATTTTCTGAAGAGGAAATGGTGATTTGTCTCCGCCGTGCTATTGCCTGGGAATTCAGCAACCTTTGGTATTAAAGGAGTTAAGCAGCAGGTTTTCCTTAAATCTTGAGGAAAACATGTTTGAGTTGCTTTTTTCCACAGTAAATAAGCATGAATTCTCCCTAGCACCTTCTCTGTTTGAGGCGCACTCTGGCTTGGCTGGTTTTTATTGAATCCCACCTCAGGTCTCACGCAAATAATGTGCCACACCTGAAAGATGCACCCACGCTGGAAAATCTCAGCTGAAGGAAAACAGGTAAGAAATGCACTGAAATGCTCTGAAATTCCATCTCCTGAGCAGACATGAATTCCAAGGCACCAACTGATTGTGTTCTGTGGGCTCCCTCATCCTGTGGGTCATGGTGGAAAGCCAGATGAGGATCCAGCAAATGGATTTTTCACTGTGACCTTTTAAATCATCACAGCAGCATGGGCGCCGCTGGAAAAGCCCTGGATCCTCTTTGGTGTGAACCAGCCCCTCCAAACCACACTGCAACATTTCCCTCTGGGTCTCATGTCCAAACACAAACCTGTTCCTTCTCCTCAGCGTGAAATCCTGTGTCACAGCTGTGCTTTAGGTGAATCTTTCTCATATTTTTTGGGTTTTTTCATATGTGGCACCTGCCTGTTTCCCTCCCTCCAGAGGGTGGGCCTTGTCTGGGCACAAATCAGGAATGAGGCTGGGCTGCCTGTGACCCTTGGATGATTTGAGCTGATCAATTCCTCACCCAGACACCAGTTATTAATGAGCTGCCTTCTGGAGACCTCTGATTCAGAGCTCCAGAGCTGTCAATAATTCATTCCTATCAGGTCAGCTAAGGCTGCATGTCAAACAAACAAAATGCTGCCTGCCTCTAAATCCTCTGAAGGAGCCCCAAGCCCAGGCAGCATCTGAGCAGAACAGGGGAGCATTTGTGATGTTCATTTCCCTCTGTTCTTCTTCCCCAGGGGGGTAATTCAGAGGAGCTGAATCTTCACATCTCACATTCATATAAAAGTAAATTATTAATAAATTAACGTTCGCTGAGTGAGAGTGAGATGAGAATCATGACAAACCTGATGGTGACATTTAGTATCGCAACTTTAAGAAGCTGTTTTCAGCAGCACATTGCGAGACGCAGTTGCCAACAAGAAGACAGAACACGCAGACACCTCGTTCCTGCAGGGTTTTCCACTCTGCATTGCCATGTGATGACAGAAATGGTGCTTATAACTATTTATTTAAGGCTTTATTATAATGCTCATGCCACAGGGCCCTGGATTAAGATGAATTGGAAGTTTTAATCGTGTCATTTCGATTGTTTTTGTGGACCAGACTTGGCGTTCGCTTGCGGGCAACTGCTGGCTTTACAAAGGATACGGTGTGAAAAGTCTGCACTTTTCACTGCCCTAACAATGGACAAAGAGCCAGCTCACAGGAGCAATAGATATCCACTGCTCTGCACATTGTTCATGTCCTGAAAAGGAAGAGGAACGGGGCTGGGCTCCTCCAGAAATGAGACAGAAATGCCTTTGAGGTCTCATTTCCTGCGCAGGGGCGCGCGGCAGCTGCCGCCAGCGGTGGGTTCCAGTTGTGTCACGGCTTGTAAGAGCTGCTGCAGCCTCCTGAAATCACTCACCCAAGGTGAAAAAAGGCTGAGAATGGGCCTGATTTTAATCAGTGTAGGAGCCCTAACAGATGGGGAGAGTGTCTTTGAGTGGGGAGCAAAGATCCCCTCATCTCCAGCCTGTGAAGAGTGGGAGCCACGCCTCAGGACATCTCAGCATTCACAACGTCCTCAATGTGTCTGGACATTCAGAAACCATCCCTGACGTGTCCAGTGATGGTCAACAGGCCCCTGGCCACCAGCAGTACAACATATGCCCAGCTGGGCTCCAAACCCGCTGAAGTAATTGTTTAAAGAAGTCACAGCCAAGCAGAAATTGGAAAATGTTAGAGCTGTTTTAGGTGCTGGTTGTACACCCTGCCACTCACACTCATTAATCAGGCTCCAAAAATGATGGATGGCTTCAAATGTTGTTCCTTGTAAGTGAGAGTTTAGGGGCTCTGTTTGTTTTGACACTGGCTTTATGCCATTTGAGGTTTTTTAGGGTGGTACAAAATCAAGCTGCTTCCAGGGTATATGAGGCTTTCAAACCCATTCTTCCTCCCAACTAAAAATCATGGATTTGTGAAAAAGATTGCACTTTGTCAACACTGTGCATATATTGGGTGGCGTTTATGGGGCAAGAAATCATTGGTAGCTTCTCCTTCCCTCTGTGTGCTTGAATGGAGCACAGAAAGGCAGCTTCAGCCCTTCATGGTTGCAGGAATATCAGTGAAATAGGAAACATCAGATGCACTGGAAAACCCCTCTTCATTTCCAGGAGTTATCCCGGGATAACAACATGGATAATATTCATTTCAACCAAAAGAAAACATTTTGAACAATATTTTAGTTGATATATATATGTTTTAAAATATATTGTGGCCTTTTCTGGGAAATCGTTTTCCTCGTCTCATCTTCCTCCTCCTTCCCTTTCACCTGAAGTGATGGACGCCATAAAAGACATTTCTTCAACCAAGATGTGCTGCATTTCCTGCAGCTGAAATTGAAATCATTGCCTTCTTCATAAATACCTGCCAGGGATGGAGATGCACTACTTAAGAACTTTCTGCAACTGCTTTGGTTCGAAACAAACAAATCAGAAGGATTTGAGGAGGTGGCCAGCATTTTCTAATTTGTTTCTACTGGCAAAAGTGCTGCAGTGGGGTTACAGCCAAACAAATTTGGTGGCAGCATCTGCTTTATAATGACCAAAATGTCTAAATCTAACTTTAGAAAGTGACTTACAGCAGGTTCAAGCAAGACTTTCAGAGTTTTATTTTCACTCCTTTAAGCTGCTCCATGGGGTTTGTGGAGCCGCTGATTTTGGGATCCCTGGAAGGATCCTAAGCTCAGCAGAGCTGCTGTGAGTGGACCAAGACCCCCCCATGCCCAGTTTGTGCTGGACCACAAAGGGTGGGACACAGCAAGAGATGGCCCTGGAGGGAGACAGCATCTGTTTCGATGCCCCACCTGACAGCACTGGATTAAAATGGGCAAATCTGGGTGTTTTGCAAACTTTCAGCTGTTCTATGATTCAGATCCTGCCTCTGCGCAGTCTGTGGTTGGGCTTTAGTGCGCAGGACTGCTCTGTTTTTTTTTAATATATAGGATTTTTGCATCCAGGCTAAATAGATGTTGAAAAAAATTGCTTTATTATGTTGTATCGTGCACACATAAAAAAATAACTGCATAAACAATGCCACATTTCTGAGCTGCATGAGAAAATACGTTCTTTAGGGGTATTTTAAGATGCTATTCTGGAATAAAATTAGTCACATTAATAATCCTAATAAAATGTAAGATCAGTGTCCAGAGATGTAAGGGATCATTACTGTATATGATGTAAAGAAACAATTAAAGAGCATGTAAATACCTTCTGTCCCGTGCAGCTTTGGCCTTTTAGGTATTTTATTGTAGGATTTTCTTTTCTCTTAAAGTTAGTGGCAAAAACACATCTCAGGTCAAAATAGTAAATAGTGAATCACCCACAAATTCAGCTCATTTCCTATCTCTGACTGAAAAAATGTTGATTCCAGGCATGGGAGCAGAACTTTGAGCCAAACAGTAATTTCTTTATGGTGTGGATGAGTCATAGGAAAGAATGCCTCATGGGGATAGCAGGAGAAAAAACTAAAGAAGAAGAAGGAAAAAAAAAAAAGTAAACTTTCTTTAAAGAAACAGGCAGTCAAGTAAAGGGCAAAAGGTCAGAAAAAGCCCTCAGCTGTTTTTGTGATGCTCCTGTGATCCTCTCAGGGCCTCCAGCTGCTCTGCCCTGAGATGCCAGGGCTGCTCCCCAGTGGGGAGAGAAGGTGTGAGAGCCCTAGGGCAGCACGGGGCCAGGCTGGGCCCATCCCGGGTTAAAGAGCCCCAAATCAGCATCGGGAGCTCATTGCACACCGTCTTGCCACACACTGGGAATAGGAGTTTTCTCAGGAAGGAGTTTCCTTCCCAGCCCTGCTCCTGGTGTGAAGGCCTGGGGCTGCTCCTGCACGTTTTGTGGCAGTGATCCCTGGTGGGGGAACGATGCAGAGCCAGCCGGGGACCTCTGGTTTGGGGGATTTCACGTTTTTAATGTTCAACCCCTCTTTAGTAACTCTACTTCAATATCTCTTTTGCTTACCCCTCCTTCCTTATTCACAGATGTGAATAAAAGCAGTGTGACCTCCTCCATAAGTTGCTTTGTGATGTCTTGATGGGCATTTAATTATTACAAATATTCCTTGCCCTGCCTGGGAAGTGTCTCCTCCCTCAGGCAGCTTTATCCAGTGGGGTGAATCGATACTCATCAAGCACATTTCATGAAGGCTGATTGAGAAATGAAACAGAATTTCAGCTCAGCTTTCAGCTTTCAGCAGCAGTAGCTCATCTCATTGCCATTCCTTTTTTCTTTTTTTTTTCCACAGTGATAACGAATGATTAATTTCAACAAGCGTTGCTATCTACATTTACATAATTATTTATGTGCAATTAAAACATCTTGCCTCCTGTTCCAGAGGCAATATCACGCGGCCAGGAATACAAAACAAGATAATGAAGCAACATTAAATTTAGGGGAGCTCGTTCCTGTGGGGCAACCATGTGCTTCTTTAATGTCACGTATTTAAAGCTGTGCTCAAGACCAATTAATTTCAGTCTGTGAAGACCAAGAAAATTATTTGTGTTATCTCAGTACAGATCATTACCCTCTCCCACGCATTTTAGGAGCTTTCAAAAAAATGTGATTCAGGTTCCAGCAAGATATAATTTGAGGCCTGAGGCAAATTTCCTCTTCAGCACCTTTCCTTCATAGGGATGTTACAGCAAATGGACTGACATTTATGTACCGTGATTGCTAAAAGAAATAAACCAGATTTCTCTGACTTTCCACGAACACCTAAAATATGAAACAGAAACGTGCTCTTTGGAAGAATTATTTAGGAGATAATTCTTGATGGTGTAGGAAAATGCATTACAAAATCAAAGTTTCTATTAAAAAAAATTAATTGAAATTCAGTTAACTTCTTTCCACTCGAATTCACTTCCTCACCTGCTAAAATACAGTAAAACTGTTTCAGGAGTTGGATTTATCCCTAGGAGTTGTTTCCAGAAGGTGAAATTCACAGAGTGTAAATAATCTGCAGGAAGAAAAGAGTTGTTAACAACAGATTGGCATAAATTATTTATTCCCTATTAGCAGGCCAGGCAGAGCTGGGCCCTGTGACACTGTTTCCAACCACAGCATGTTGGGAAGCACTAGGTGGGGAGTCAGAGCTTCCACAAACATTTGGGAAATAATGAGACTGTAAATCCGGAGTGACCTTTGCTGTTGGGATGGGATGGAGATCAAAGGGCTGATCTGCTCCCAGGGTCAGGCTGAACCATCTCAGCTGCACTTGGTGCTGGGCTCCAGCCCTGAGCAGCTCCTCACAGGCCACAGGTGAGAGCCAAGCGTTTTCCCTGCCTTTGGGCTGTCCTGGTTTTATTTGGATTTGGGGTGGTGATGCCTGCTGGAAGACACGGAAGGTGCAGGATAACAAAGCTGTCATTTCAGAAAGCACTGCAGCCCTCTGGCACCTCACTGACCCTGTCCTGCCTCAGAGCTTGCAGAGGACTAACATGCCCGAGTTGAGTCCAGAAGCCTGCTTATCAAATGTCCTTATCAAAATGATAAATGCAATGGGTCCATGTTGGGCCTTCCTAACTAGAAACACACCGACCTTCCTCACTTGCTGTGTTCTCTTTCAACATAAGAAATCATTTCTCTTTTGTACAGATCTGCCTGATTTCCAGTGAGGAGAGAAATGGCAGATAATTTACTGACTAGAAGGCAAACAGCTGGAGGAGAGATTCCCACACCACGACTTCCCACGGGGTGTGAGGATTTTGGATCAGCCAGGGACCACCAACAGCTGGAGGATGGGTCCAGGCCACAGGTCACCAATTTTGGCATGGGTAGGATAGAGGGAATTGTGAAACAGGTTCTGGAACAACCTCAGGCTGCAGGAGATGGAGCTCCAGGAGCCCTGTGCTCCATGTCCAGCTCTCACTGGAGAGGCAGAGCCCAGGAGCCCACCTGGACCTGAACAGGTTTTGCAAGCCGGAGGATGGAAATTGTCCCTGGCTGTCCATCAGGAAAAACCCAGCCAGAGACGAGGTTTGTGTTGAGGAGGCCATTCTGAAGGTGATCAAACATGTGGAAGGATCCACAGCCACGGGTGTTTGTGATGACAGCTGGTGAGAAGGAAAATGTCCTGGTTTTCCAGTGGAAAAGGTGACGTCAGGCCGGGTTGTGTCAGAAGTTGGGAAAGCAGAGTTTGTAGTGCAGGAGCCCAACAGGGACTGCTCTGATTTTCTGGTTTTTGCTCAACACTTGACATGGAAATTGGAAAACTTGGTTTGGGAAGGACAAGACAATCAGTGTCACTGGTAACTAACTCCTCGTGAGGCTGGAAGAAATGGTGACCCCTGCAGAGGGAGGAGCGGGAGGTGCACAGCAGGTTGTGGGTTGTTGGAATTCTGAAAACTTAAATTTTAAGATTTTGGTGTGTAGTAACCTGTGTGGGGCAAGATGGAGACTTTAGGGCGGAGGTTAGTTGATCATTTATTCACCTTCTTCTTTCTTCTCCTTCATGGGTTTGGGTGGTTTTCTGTGACTGGTTAATAAAGTCCTCATTGCAGACTCCAAGTGGTTCATTATTGGGTTTGAAGTAAAAACAATTTAGGTGGCATTTCACAATTGATAAGACCTTGTAGAGATAGAGAGGTGCTCCATTTTGCACCTTGTTGACTAGAGGTACTGCAGAACTCACAGCTCGAGAGACTGTAATAAGAAGGGTTAATAAACATCTGAGTCTGAACACGAAAACGGTGACTCCAGTGTATTAATCCCAGCTCCAACACAACGAAAAGAAGATAAAAACCTCACAGTGGGTGATGGTCCAGATGTGTCCTGCTGAATTAAACATCTCTACTGGGTTTGCCTGTGATGACAGCCGCCCACACTCAGTGCCTCCAGCACTGCAGGGGACGGTGGGACACCCACACCCCTAAACCCGGCAGAACAGCACAGCCAGGAGACATGGGATGGGGGAAAGAGCCAACTCTGCCAGCATCAGCCCTCACTGAGCCACCCTGAGAGATCAACGAGCGTCCCTATTACAGTTCTGGTACAGTTGTGCAGCCTACTCTTTCATTTCAACTTAATTAACAGTAATGAGAACATTACATGGATTAGGGGGTGGCTCTTGTTTAGCAGAGCATCGACTTTGTTTGTCTATCAGGACTATTCTCATTTTACTGACTTTCAGATCCTCATTAGATATTAAAACCAGGAACCTGCAGGGGAAAAGCCTTTCATCACATTTCTACTAAGTCGGTGTTTGCGTTGTGTAGGCTGTGGCACTCTCTAATAATTTCTAAATTTCATTAAATTTGAGGTTCCTCTCTTATTAAAACATAATTAACTGGATGGGATTGGAGAGAAACCGTGCTTAATATCAAAAAAATCGCAGTGCAGCTGAAGGTGGAGGAGCTTAGGAACAAAAGCGGGGAGGTGAGACTGTCAATATTTTGAACCTTCTGACAAATCCCCAGACTGTTTCGTTTTAAAAGGGCAGCAACAACAAACCTTCCAGAAAACTTTGCTTTCATGTTTTCTTGCCCATCGTCATTTCTTTGCTGTTTGTTTGTTTTAAAATGCTCCGCTCCACTGGTGGCCATGGTATGCCGGGTTACAACACAGTGTTTCCAGACACGGAAGAATGTTTATATATCTGTGGGGAAACATTTAGCTATCTTTTAAAAATAAGCTATTTATGTATCTGGGTGTAAAAGACCGATGTTCATTTCGGAGCCTCGTCCCATCAGCCTTCCCTCTGCTCTGGGTCACTGTGGTCATATTTACAGGGTAGATCTGGAGTTATTTTTTTTTTATGGTTGTCCCTGTAGCTGGAAGGCACTGTCATGAACTTCAGAGCCTAACAAGTAAACTCTTAACGATGCCAGTATCACATAGAATATTTGCAGGAGTTTGAAAAAGAGCTGGATAAAACAGCTAAACAAAAAGAGTTTTTAATATTATTATTTTTAAGCAATTTTATTACAATCTGTGTTCAGTGTAAGAGTTCTTACTTAGAGCACAATGCATTACAGCAGTCATATATTAATTTTTATTTTTTTTGCCATTTCACAGTGTATTTGCCAGATTCTGCTTTCTGCATTGCCGTAAAGATGAAGTCACTCTGTGTAAGTGAAAAACCAGAGAGCATAACTCAGCCTGGTGTCTCTGCAGAAAGCAGAAACTCCAAAAAGGAGCAGGACAAAGCTCACAAGTCTGCACTCATCCCGCGGGAAAGGCTGGTGTGTGCTCAGGGCTCTGCTCCTGAGCTTCCCCAGTGCATCCCCAGAGAAACTGTCCCGTCTGTCCCGGGGGCAGGGAATGGGCTCGGGCACATCCAGGGTTCGCACACGGGGACAACTGCCAAGGGAGCAGCTTCTTACCTCTGCAGGGAGTGACAGGACAAGGGGGAATAGTTTTAAACCAAAAGACAAGAGGTTTAGGTTGGATGTTGGGCAGGAATTGTTCCCTGGGAGGGTGGGCCGGCCCTGGCACGGGGTGCCCAGAGAAGCTGTGGCTGCCCCTGGATCCCTGGAAGTGTCCAAGGCCAGGTTTGTCTTGGAGCAGCCTGGGACAGTACAAGGTGTCCCTGCCATGGCAGAGGGCTGGAAAAAAGACGATCTTTAAAGTTCCTCCCAGCCCAAACCATTCTCTGATCCTATGAATAAAAACAAACCTGCAGGCACACGGTTTGGGAAAGGGATTTTTGATTTACCTTTCTCGAGGTGAGGCTTGTAAGGGGACCCAAGGACGGCACAAATTCGGCTGCTTTGTGGCATTATTTGCATTGTTAATGTTATCACCGCCCTCCTAAAAAGCCTGAACAGCTACAAACCTATTTTAGGGTTTATTTTTATTTTGTGTAGAAATGCAGCCTACCCGGGGATCTGTCTCCCTAATTCAGCCCAGGTTTGAACTGGACACTTTTCCACGTTCCCGGCTCCTCTCGGGCTGCCGATGGCTGAGATGATCCCTCAGCCCAAATTCGCTTTTGCAGGACACACAGAAACGGCCGGAGTTGATGGATGCAGCGGGAAGCGCTTTTTGGAGGACGGTAAAATAATGTCCCACCTAAAGAAGAGGCACCGGCCATCCTGTCCCACCTGCGGCCCGGAGGATCGGGGCATTCCCGGGTCGGGGCAGCTGAGGAACACGGGCGGGATCGAGCCCGTCCCATCCCTTTGGAATGGGCTGTTTGCTGCCCGAACACAGAGCGCAGCTGTTCGTAAATGCCGGGTACCATCTGCTGGCGGCCGGGAGCAGTGCGGGACGGGCGGCGACAGCGACAGGGATGGAGCGGGGACAGGGATGGAGCGGGGACAGGGATGGGGCAGGGAGAGGAATGGAGAGGGGACAGGGATGGAGCCAGGACAGGGATGGAGCGGGGACAGGGATGGAGAAGGGACAGGAATGGGACAGGGACAAGGATGGAGCAGGGACAGAACTGGGAACATCATCTGGAACAGGGACAGGGATGGAGCAGGGACAGGAATGGGACAGGGATGGAGCCAGAACAGGGATGGAGAAGGGACAGGAATGGGACAGGGACAAGGATGGACCAGGGACAGGACTGGGAACATCATCTGGAACCGGGACAGGGATGGAGCAGGGAGAGGAGATGGGAGCATCATCTGGGACTGGAACAAGGACAGGGATGGAGCAGGGACAGGGATGAGGCAGGGGGAGGAATGGAGCAGGAACAGGAGCTGAGATCATCATTTGGGACTGGAACAAGGACAGCAATGGAGCAGGGACAGGGATGGGGCAGGGACAGGGATGGAGCAGAGACAGGGATGAAGCAGGGACAGGGATGGAGCAGGGACAGAGGCTGGGAGCATCATCTGAGGCTGGGGAAATGGTTGGGGCTGGGAGCATCCTCAGGCACTCTGAGGATGGAGCAGGGCTGGGAGCACCCCTCGGGTCTCAGAGCTTTGCCCACTGACAGTGGGAGCAGAGTCCCGGTGTCAGGCTGGGCTCATCACATCATTCCCGCCCATAAAATTCCAGCCCCCCCAGAGAGTAAATTAATGGTCTGAAAAATTCTACAAGAGAGCTGGAGGACTTTGTGCAAGGGCACAGAATGACAGGACAAGAAGAAAGGCTTTAAAGTGACAGAGTGCAGGGATAGATGGGATATTGGGCAGGAATTGTTCCCTGGAAGGGTGGGCAGGCCCTGACACAGGTTGCCCAGGGAAGCTGTGGCTGCCCCTGGATCCCTGGCAGTGCCCAAGGCCAGGTTGGACAGGGCTTGGAGCAACCTGGGACAATGGCAGGTGTCCCTGGGGTTGGAACAAGATGAGTGTTTGGTCCCTTCCAACCCAAACCCTTCAATGATTCTGTGACCTTATAAATTGACCTAAATCAATGGGCAAATTAATCAGCACCTCAGTTTTGTGCAGGTGCCAGAGTTCACCGATTCCAAGCCCAGTTTTTATCAACTGACACAATAAAAGTCATGTACTGAGATGCTTTACACAGCTCAGTGCATGCAGATGTTTTTTCCAAGAGCTCTGGGGTGTCCAGCAGCAGCCTGAACCTGAACCATTCCTCACTTTAGTCACTTGGAGACCTCCTACCCCAGGGAGTGTCCCCAGGCCTCGGAGCTGTCTCTACCTCTGGCCATCAGCTACAGATGCAGCTTGGCAAACTGCAGATTTGTTGAAACCTGTGACGCAGAGAAAAATAACATTTTTAAAACATATAGAAAGAAATACCTCCATTTTATAACCCAAATTCAAAAGGAGTGAGACTCAAAGGCCGTTTCAGCAGTTAAACTGGAGCGGGGTGAGGACTCTGGTTGCTAACATCTGTTTGCCAACAGAACATTCCCTGGCATTTTCTTTGAGGAAAGCTCAAAAGATGTTTTCACATTAACAGTCCCCAGAATGGGTGTTAAGTTTCCTATTATTGTAAGAACAGCCTGGGAATCTCGGTGCCCTGCGTGGGAGCCAGATGCCCGGCCAAGCACAGGCAGCAGCTGGGGAACAGTTGAGAAGTGCCCAAGAACTGTTGCCAATTGGAAGAAAGAAAAAATTCCCAAGGAAAAAGGAGTTTTCAGAAGGAACTTTAAGTTCAGTCGGGTGACAGAAACATGAATAAGTGATTGTTTTAGTATATGGAGGGGTGAAAAAAAAA
>VZDJ01000116.1:26055593-26147814 GCA_008694505.1 Cyanoderma ruficeps | reverse complement strand
GGGGGGGGGGGAAATATGTTTTAGTGATTCTGAAGAGACCAGAGCGAGCAGGGATACCGAGAGAGGAGCTGGGCTGAGGGAAGAGCTGCAGTGTCCAGAACAGGACAGCTGCTAATGCCCTCCACAATCCCTGGGAAAACAGGGGGGCTGAGCTGGGAGTGAGCTCTGGGTGGATTCCAAACCCTCAGAGGAAAGAGTCTTTGATTTTTGCATAACCTTGTTTATAAGAACCAATTTGATTTTGATATCATCGGTACTCGTTCCCTCGTTTTCATTTTTATCAGGAAGAGGAGGTAGCACACTCCAGGTCTGGCATCAGTTTGGAGAACATCAGGCAGCTGTGGAGGAACTGAACGAGCCAAAAAAAGTGACTCTGATCACCCAAATCAGTCACTTCTCTATTGCTGTCTGAGATCTTGCTCCATCGAAGGAACAAATTACATCCACAAATTAAATACAACTTAAGGGCACTCGAATATTAACAGAAGGGGGCTGCAGATGAAATTGTACTAACTTTGAATCTTAATTTTCAACATTACTGGCCAATCACTGTCATTGCTGTCATTAATTTGGATGTGCAAAACCAAGTTTTCCAATCAAGGAAGGTGAATAAACTGTATACAAATACAGGTGTATATTCCTGTCTGCAAGAGAAGTTTTTCTGCTTGCTGCTTGCCAAGAGGTTTTTGTACTCTGATAATTCAAGGAAAACTAAAAGTTTAAATATTTCTGCATTGCTTTTAGTTTAAACAGCCAACCAAGAGGACTCTTCTCATGCCTGTGGCCAATATTTGTTTTCATGTGCTGCAGCAAGATAATAGAGACAATAATTTTTATCCTGTTNGGGAAGGGAAGGGAAGGGAAGGGAAGCCCACAGAGGGCAATGAGTGTGATGGTGACCAAGTTTGCAGCCTCCTGGCTGTATTTCAGTTGGAGGAGCTGTGACAACTCAAAAATCAGATAAATACTGATCAGACTCACTTGGATTTACATGGTTATGTTGAAAAGCACCTCCCCACTCCTGTGACAGGTTCCTTCCTCGATGGCCCCACTGTTCCTCAGCCCAGCAAGGAGTTCTGCAGATGCTCTCATGATAAGCTACGCAAAAATAGGCTCATTCTCAAACTAATTCAGGCATTAAGATAAGCTGAGAGCCTAAAGCTTTATCTGAATCTGCTCACTGGATTCAGAGTGCACAGGAGCAGTTTCCACTGATACCTGCACACTGTAGATCAGCTCATCCCTTGCCTTGTGCTTGACATAATTACCTTAAATCAAATGACTGACAAGATGCAGATTCTCCTTCTAGTGCTGCCACTTATTATCAATTTTAAGTTGTAATTACTCTTTTTTTTTTAATTCAAAAGGTCCCCAGCTTTCAGAAAAAAGATCTTTCATCCCTACAATTCAGGAAATGAGATGCTGAGAGGAGCAGACACTGGCAGGGGTTTCTTTTCCTGCCTGTGATGTAGTTCTGTACACTGCTCTTGTTCCTGTGATGGCTTAAACCACACAGCAGAGCTGGACTTTATCATGGTGTATATGGAATTATCTGCTTCAGCTGCCTGCAGAGAGCAGCTGGGCTGCAGAACCGCAGGCATTGCTAAGGAACTGCTGCAGCCAAAGGCATTTCAGGGATGCTGAGCAGCAATTGAATGGCCTGGACAGCTCCTGCTGCCCGCCAGCCCCAGCACGGTGGAGGGAAAGTGAAAACTGGTTTTTGCTGCCATAAATGTCCCTCTGTGGCAGCTCTGTGTGTGTGTGTGTGTGTGCTGTTCCCTGGCCACCAGTGAGATCTTCTGACTTTTCAAGGGTTAACACCTCGCTCTGTGTGTGCTGCTGGCCTTAGGAGCAATTAAAAATCTGAGAGATTGGTGGGTTTAGCACCTTCCCAGGAGCCTCTGCTAATCCAGGTGGTTACCCCCAGCTAACTGTGGCTGGTTTGATTCCACTGAGAGATGCAATCCTAGCTCAAGTGGGCGTGTTTGAGCTATATTTTTCAGTTAAAAAAAAAAAAGGCAACAAAACAAACAGCTCTTCCTGAGAACTCCATGAATTCACCAGAGCCAGTGTGGCTGAAAGCTGTTTTCATTTTGTCCTGTCTGCAAGCCCTGATCATGCTCTGTAAGAGCTTCAGATTCTGAATCCCTCCCTCCTTCCTGGGGATTCTCACCTGGAGAAAAGGCTCCAGGGAGAGCTCAGAGCCCCTTCCAGGGCCAAAAGGGGCTCCAAATGAGCTGGAGAGGGGCTGGGGACAAGGGATGGAATGACAGGACACAGGGAATAACTTCCCACTGCCAGAGAGCAGGGATGGATGGGATATTGGGCAGGAATTGTTCCCTGAGAGGGTGGGGGGACCCTGGCACAGGGTGCCCAGAGCAGCTGTGGCTGCCCCTGGATCCCTGGAAATGTCCAAGGCCAGGCTGGACAAGGTTTGGAACACCCTGGGACAGTGGAAGGTGAAATTACGCAGCAAAGAAACGAAGGTGATTTTCCTGCAGAAACAATAAAGAACAAGAGCACTGATGCTCAATGAAAACTCCTTAAACGAGCCCCTGACTTGGCACTGCAGCATCTTCAGGCTTTTCATGCACAACTGGGGGAGTCTAATCTGATTTAAAACACATCCAAATTCCCAGCAGCAAGCAGCAGGGAAGCAGGACAAAGCTGACATCCAGACGGGCAGCTCTGGGAGGGGCCCTGGAGCTGGGACAGGCTGGGACACCTGAGGGTCAGTGTCTGTCTGCAGACGCCTCACTGCAGCCAGGGCAGCCTTCCAGTGCCACCAACAGCACCAAACATTGTCCCTTTTCCAGCCACTGGCTCCAATCCCGTCTCCTCTGCCTGACTGGGGCTCGTGGCCACCTTCACCTCAGTTTCCCAGGTATGGAAGTACCAGAACTGAAAATGCTTCTGTAGGTGCTGGGCAAATCTAGAGCAAAAGTGGTTAAGACAAGAAAAAAATAAATTAAAAGAGCACTATTTTAAGCCTGTGAGTGAGTGTATTTCTTGGGCCCAGTGCAGCCCACAGGCCATCTGTCTCCTGGAGAACTGGTCTCTGAGACTGGGCACAGACAGATCCTCAAGCACACCATGGCTCAGAAACCAGCTCCAAGATGGGCAGCAATGTTTTATTCGCTGGCTCAGGACACCCATCCATGGGCAGTAATCCCCTCCTCATCCTCCTGAGGGGAGGCAGCTGAAGCAGAGGTCACCAGGATTTGCCCTGAATAGCCTGGGTTCACAGTGCAGGCAGGAGCCAGGGTCTGGATAAGCATAAAAAGCTTTGGATAAGCCATATTAAAGCCAAGGTCAGATGAGATCACTCCACTCCTGATCATTCATGAGCTGAGTATTGTTTTCAGTTTCCACAAGGGATCCTCACTTTTGAGGAGATGGGTTTTCCAGGGGCTGCTTCTCTCTGATGTTAACAGGAGGTGTCAAATCAAAGCAGGTTTGTTTTTTTTCCCCTCCTTGTCATCATTCTCAGAAGAGTCCTATGGAGGCCAGCTCTGAAAAACTTCCTGGCTTGCACAGTCCTTCATTTATCACAGCTGAAATTACCAGCAACTGATGAAACTCTGCAACCCCCTCCTCATTTAAAGAGCACCAGACACACATATGCTGGCATTCAGGAGAAAAAAAATCTCCTAAATCTAGAAAAAACAGGTTGGAAGCTGTTGGGAAGATGCTTTAGGAGAAACTCCTCCTTGTCCTAAGCCTTGGGGTGGGTGAACAAAACCAACCCGGGGACAAACCTCTCCTTTTCATCTGCTGCACAAACCAATGCAAAGGAGCCTGGCAGATCTCTCCTCCTCCTACCCCTGATTACAGGAATGCTGATAAACCTCTGCCAGTGCCCCTCAGGCACAGCCCTGCTTGGATGATTTCCCCATAAACATTTTTTTCCCTGGCCCAGTTCACTGCCCCACTCACAGATTTGCTTCATCTCAGTCACTGGTTTGCTCTTTCCAGAGTCCTAATCACTGAAACAGAATATTTAACAAAGCCAGATGTGTTTATCCAATATGAGGAGTCAGAGTTGGCTGGGAGAGTGTGGAAACAAGTGATGGGGACTGCCAAGTACTCACGAGCACTGTTAATGGTACAGTGCAAGAGAGATGTCCAAAAAGACAGCTCCAGGAGGTGAAACTTAACCCTTAAGGACTAAATGAGATGAGGGTTAGGCAGGGCTTGTCCCTTGCTGCTCTCCCCCACCCACACCCAGCTCTCATGGCTGCAGTGAGACCCAAAAAATCACCGAGGCCAGTGGATACTGCAGAGGTGCTCATTTCCCTTCTGTGACAGCAGATTTCTTCAAAAGTGTGTCCTGAGCCCCAGCTCTGCAGCCCCAACTGTGATTTGGATGGATCCTGGGCTACACTCAGCCCCTGGATCCCTGGCAGGCACCAGTGGGGCAGGAGCTTTCCTCTGGAGCTGGCTCATAGGAGCTTTGGCATCGAGTCTTCAAATGCTCAGCATAAAGTAAAATCAGAGCAAAACTTACCCTGCTAATTAAGGCCGGTAATCAGCAGAGTGTGAAGAGGCAATTCAGAGATTACTGAATTACTCCTATTAGAAATGTCATTCCAGTGACACGGAAGGATGAGAACTTGAATTTAGTAACTACACACTTGTGGAGATTTTGCTTTCATTGGAAAGTCCTCCAAAAAAATTGTAAAAGGGGTTAAAGAAAAGTTGCTAAAAGGAGATGAACATCCCCATGATCTCAAGAATATGTTGCAAAAGCTCTCTTAAGGTTGGGAGAGCACAGAAGCAAACCCACAAATCAGAAGTTTCTTTAGGGAAGATCAGGCTCTAACCTGGCTGAAGAGATACCAGCCAGTCCCTCTGAGCTCCAGATCTACAGACACTGATTTTTTTTCACTGAAAATCAGAAACTGAGGACGACTGACACTGCTTAAAACATGGCATTGAATGTCTCCAACGAAGGCAGCAGCAATCAGTGATTTGGACACCAGGCTTGTTTTTTTGGATGATTCTCTGCCAGTGTTCAAATACCTTCCCCCCTTGAGCATTTAAAGGAAAGAATTAAAACCATTTTGGTGATGATGAAAGGCAGGAAGTCCTCAGAAAAGGGAAAGAGCTTCAAGAGAGAAATTCCTCTTCCCCTGTCAAACATGATCTCATACTTGCAAGCCTTTTGGGCTTGCAGCTAAAAGGGTCGTTTAAAGAGAAATATTGCCTGTGGGGCTAAGTCAGGCTGCTATAAAAGATGTAAGGAATTTTAGGAGAAGTGTACTCCTTAAGGGATTACTAGTGCTAAGCATGGAAGAAAGGAGGGTTGGGTGGCTAAAAAAGAGGGCAGAGATAGATGGGATATTGGGCAGGAATTCCTCCCTGTGAGGGTGGGGACGCCCTGGCACAGGGTGCCCAGAGCAGCTGTGGCTGCCCCTGGATCCCTGGAATGTCCAAGGCCAGGTTGGACAGGACTTGGAGCAGCCTGGGACAGTGGAACGTGTCCCTGCCATGGCAGTGGTGGCACTGGATGAGCTTTAATGTCCCTTCCAGCCCAAACCCTCCTGTGATTCTATGATAAAATGCTCAGCCCCTTCCTCCCACTCTCATTCCTCTGCTTTAGTCTTGCTCCAGAAAAGTGCATCACCTGTCTCCCTTGGAAACCCGTCCCTATGGCAACAGGCAGGAATATCTCCATGCAGACATGTCAGAGCTTTGACAGCCCCTTCCTTTCGTGACACTTCTCATGGCACCGTCCCGAGGTTGTCGCAGAGACGATGGGAGCCTCTGTCAAGACACCACTTGGAAAGATTTTCCACTGAGAACTTGTTTTTGCAGTCTTTCACTCTCCTGGCTCTTGAACTCTCAGTCTGTGTATCACAACTGTGATTTTATCTGAAATGTGTTGCAAAATCCATGTATTTGCCTTTATCAGCAAAAAACCCATAGCCTCAAACGAGATGTTTTTGACAAGACCTATTTTCCATGGAGCCACCCTGCCAAGCACCACGAGCTGCTTCTGTGCTTCTTTCCAAACTCAGCCCCACTTGTGGGGTTTTTTTTCTCAGATGCTACAAAAGTTCACCTGTACCTACGCCACCAACACTGGGAATTTCTCGCTGCACTCTTTATGGGATTAACATCGTTATCATTTTTGCCCACTCTGCTGTGAGTAAATATGCCACAGCTGAGCATGTCACAAATTTACCAATTAAATATATTCCGTGCACTGCTGGCTGTGGGTGATAAGGAGTGTATGTGCATGCAGGGTGATAACCTTGGGCTCCAGGAACTGCAGTCAGGAATTCTGATTTCAGAAGCATAAAACTCCTCCCCAAGGACATGTTACCAACCACAGCCAACAGCTCCAGGCTCTGTCCCAAACATCTGCAGGTCCAGAAAGGTCAAGACCCTTTGGAGTGATGCTCACAATGAAATCTGTCACGGTTAGACTTTGCACACCAAGACATGGTAACACAGGCTGCAAGCTTGTTTTGTCTGATCCCTACTGGACGGAAACGCATGACTAAAATTTCACATGAGGAAAAAAGGGTAAAAATAAACTGCGGTTTGTGACAGCAAGATGTACTTGAAACTTTCATTAAATTGCACAACCAGTATTGAGCTGGTCTTGTCTGATCTAGATTTTAAAGGCCACAAGAATTGCTTATTCCTCGCCAAGAACAAGGGACAACTTGGTACCTGGCGCTCCCTGTGGAAACGCCGGGTGTGGATGAACGCTGACACAAATTCAGTGGTACATTCTCACTCTTACAGAGAGCTCAAGGCCCTCCTCAGCTGTGCCCTCCCGAGAAGTCCCAAAGCCTCTTGATGCCCTTGAGAAGACCAGAAAAATGACGGAATGCTGTTTCTACAGCCAAAACCAAGAGGATAGAAAGGAATAATGGCTGAGAATTTCTCTCACTCAGAAATCATGAATCTCTTTGGAGATCCTTCATTGAAGGTAAGAGGGCAGAGTTACACTCAAACCCAGCACTTACTCAACTGAGCCACAACATAAATCCAGCTGGTAGAAGAGACGAAAAACAAATCCTGTCATTTTGAGTTTTATACTCAAAAATTTATACTCAGAAAGTATTTCAGCACCAGCCTCTCTGCTGCTGACACTGAGGAAGGGAAGAGGAGCCTGTGGCTGCAGCAGGAATTAACCTGAAAACCAACTTTCCATTGCACCTGTGACTGGGAACAGCTCTGCACACTGATGGCAATGAAAACTTTAAAATATTTCTGCATTTTTAATGGGGTTTAAAAAATATTCCTTCTATTTTGTTTTTCTTTTTTTTTTGTTTCTCTGTGCTTGCCTTCCTGTTAATGTTTATGCCAAGAACCATCATGAAACCGCTCTGAAAACACCAATCCAGAAAAGTGGTTAATCCTTCCTAGATATCCACACGCAGGCACACTTCAGGGTCAGAACTGGGCAGGAAAAATGTCTTTTTTTTGCTGTAAAAAGCAAAGCAGGGCCCGTGATGAGGTGGGAGGCAGGATGGGATGGAGGCGGTGGGAGCTGCCTGAAGATCCCAGTCCTGGCTGCCGTCAGGAATGACAGATGGTGTTTGTCAAGAGGATAGAGATTTACCTTCTTATTTTACCATGGAAATATAGCAGCAAGAACACCACCAACATCCACTCTTTTATCCAACAGATTTAAGAAATATATCCCACATTAAAAAAAAAATACAACAAACCAACAACAAAGCCCAAAAGGATTCCTGCAGGAAAACAAGAGCGCCAGATGCAGCTGGAAATCCCAATTAAAAGAAGCAGTTGTGTTTACCAAGAGACAATGTCAGCCATTGCATGTAATTTATTTTCTCATTAAGGAAATGCACTGAGCATATACAGACAAGAGATTACATTCAATACAGATTTATCATTACAGAACCATACGAAGATAAAGATATAATCAATACCTGCTTCCTGTGGCAGAAGAGATTGAAGGAACTGCTTCAAGCTGAGAATGAAATGAAAAATACTCACACCAATTTAAGTGATTTTTATACAGATGAGACGCTGGAATCCAAATTAACATTCTCAGCCAAGATCTGCTGCACTGTTGGAATCTTTATATTCAACAGCTTTATCAGACTGGGGGCTAGGGACTAAAAATAGACCAAACTGCCTCGTCTGAGCCCACCTGAACAAAACCCCAGGAGAATCCAGCCAGTCTGAAGCCACAGTCTACATGAGATGATGGAAGGATCCACAGTGGGAAAAGAGCACAGTGAAACAAGGAGACGGCTCGGCCTCTGAGACAGGCAACAGCTACAAGGCAGGAAAGGGTTACACTCTAAGGGTTCACTGACTGACCTTGAAGCAGCTCTCTAGAGTTTGCAACCTCAATAAAATTTTGGTCAATGTGAAGAATTCTACTACACACTGCCTGGAACTGATTTTTCAAAGAATTATACTGAAAAAAGTCACAACACAAAGCTAGGGGAAGAACTACTTTGCCACATATATTTTTTGAGTTCCATAGATTTGATGACTTAACTTTTTCCTACTAGGCAACTGAAACTTAAACTGGAAAGGGAAGTAGACCAAGCAAAACTAGAACCGGATAGACCACCTCTACTTCAGTTACCAGCTGGACTTTAAGCCAATCCTGTGCATGTCGTATGCCAAGGGTTGGACCAGATCATCACAGCTGGACATTAAAATCTACAAATATCACTCACCTGCTTGCCTGGTGCTCTGAGTTCTGAATCAAAGGAGGTAGTGATGCACAATGCCTTCTACTATGTGACCCCTTCTGGATCATTTACTTAATAAAACTGCCATGAATGGGTTTATTAAAAGTATTGATTTATTCCCTAACGCCTCTCAAGACCTCCAAGTAATTTCATTTCCTTTGCAAAATGAAAAGGACACATAAACCACCTCAACTCAATCACATCACTGAAGGAGGAGACGTGTAGATGTCGACACTCTTAGCCTCAAAGATTGCCGTTTAGGGCAGTGGAGAATTATCTAGATAACTAAAACCTCAAGAAGAATTATAAACTCAGGTTTTAATTTGCCTGCAAGACAGGGATTAATCACTTGTTTTTAAAACCAGCACGGGAGATAAACTGAGCAAATCTTTGGATGGAGTACCAGTTCAAAAACAACTTCCAAACTCTTCTTTTTTCTTCTTCTTCTGATGCTGTGGTAAGATTCTCAAAGGATCAGAAAAGAGAAGACTGGAAGGTGTTTTTTTCCAAGGGAATACACACAAGCATAAAACCATTGAATGGTTTGGGTTGGAAGGGACCTTAAAGACCATCCAGTTTCACCCCCCCTGCCAGGAATGTATCATATACAATACAACAGACCTCCATGCATTATTCTCTTAATGACCTTCTCTTACCAGTTTGCATTAATACTAAATCATCTGCATTTCAGGTTTCCTGGCTTTGTCCAGTACTCCAAAGCCCTCTGAAAGATTAACTTGCTTGCTAGAATTTTTAGTCACTTTGTGCTTGAAAATTTTAGCTTGCTTTTGAATGTCTGCCAACAGTAAACAGCATTTGGCAGACATTTGCCCTTTACCTTAGTACCAGGCTACCTTCAGCAAAGATTTCTCCTTATCTAAATTGCAGGAAAATGTTATATATTCGCAAAATCAACCCTTCAGGATAAACAACAGGGCAGCGTTTCTTACACAGAGATCAAGACCTATTTAGCAGATGAAACAATTTTTTATCTAAACATCTGTCAGGTCTTCCTACAGATTTTTGCCTAGTGAGATACATGGTACACAGAGCATGATTAGGAAATATTATCAATCCCTTGCTAAGAAGGCAGAGTCGTTGCTTCAGGATACTCTTTTTTTTTTTTTTTTTCCCCCTCATGTCAGCTTCAACAAGGGGTGGCAGAGCAGTGTGAGGATGAGGAGGGAGAAGTAGCTGCTGGAGCTGGTGACCCTGGGAGCCAGGCTCTTGGCGTTGCAGTTGTTGGAGTAGCAGCAGTGCACGCTCACCCCGGGTGCCCTCGCTCCGTCCCTCCTGGCCCGCTCGCAGAAGGACCTGAACGAGCAGGATTTCATGATGCCACCTGGAACAGAGCCACAGTGAGCCCAGAGGGGCTGCAAACAGCCACCTGCCCCCACCTGCACCCCCCCAGCACCAGCCTGACCACCCAGCACTGAGCAACAACCTCGGGTTTGGCTGCTCCTCACGAATGAATACGACCACGACACACAGCAGCACACCAGCAAGCTCCCACTTAAATAACAACTCTATCTCAGAGGCAACTGGTGCTGCTTAAAACATCTTTGGATGTACCCAAGTGCAGGGGCACATTAGCTTCTTTCCCATCCTATTTTCCAGGTAAGTCACTTAAGTAAAAAGTGGGAAATACTTAAAATGCTTCTTTCACACAGGGCGGGTTCAGCCCATCGCGGCGCACCGACAAACCATTCCCAGCGGGATTTCGTGTCCACAAAACTAGGACTGAGATTTATCAATGGGGTTTATTCTGAGAGGAGACATTTACTTTTGGTTTTCTCCTTAGCTTACTATGCACTCTTCTCTTTCCAACACTGATTATTTCTTTTGTGGCAAATGAAATGAGTCTGACACATCTGTGACACTTACTTGCTTGTCCCCTAATGACTGCACACGCATCTGCATGGCCTGGACACTGCTGACTTCCTTGTCTGTTGCAGTCATCATCACTAGAGCCTACACAGGTGTAACATTGCAGTGCTTCACCTGGGTGAAGGGAGAAGAGACCATTTAAAAGAGTTTGCAAGAAGTATTTAAAAGTATCAATCTTTCTAGTATGGTTTCGAGCACACATAAAAAATAATTGCGAGAAAGTTTTGGAAAATCCAAAGGGTCTGCCAATCTTACCAATGTTTCTTCTTTAGAAATGGTTCAGATACTGATTGTTAAATAATAGCAAAAAAAAAATCAACAAAAAATAAAAATAATCAACAGATTATTTAGTTTTTATAATATGCACTTAAAATAATGCAAGAAACATTTCATGTTCTGTAACTGTATCTCTATCTTCTTGTAAGAATATAACACAAGAAACATTTAATACAAGAAATAAAATAATACAAGAAACATTTGATGTTCTGTAACTGCATCCATATCTCGTTGTAACATTTTCAGAGCAGAACCCACAAGTTGTTTTTCCCCCCCCTCCATCATGATCTTTGGTCCACAGTACCATGAAAAAGCACATTGTATACACATAAAATCTTACAATGATCCAATTTTCCTTTTCTCCTGAAGTATCAATTCAGCTGGAAAGCTGAAGAGTTATCTTGAGTTTTGCTCTTGTTTAAACATTACGACCTGACCTCACTCTTCTTTCTTTTCCTTGCCTCAAACTACATGGCATTTTCAAAGGCAAACATGAATTTGAAAGGTATTTAAAATACCACACTTGAAGCTTCCAGAGCAGAAATCCCACCCTTGCTATCAGTGGGGACATCTGAACCTGCCAGCTCACATATTGATCTTTACAGAGCTGCAGTTCTGTGCTGCCAACCACACACACAAAAAACGACCTGAAACCAACCCAACCCAGCAGAGGAGCCCAAACAGCAAAGAGGCTCAACCCCGCCTGAGGAAGGAAATGCAAATGAAGTAAAAAAGGAAAGAAAAAAGGAGCTGACTTACTTTTGAGGACAAAAAGGGAGCTGATGAGAACCAGGCTGAAGACTGTCCACATCATGGAGATCCAAGAGATGCACCATTAGCCAAAGAAAGCAGTTTGTTTGCTATTAGAGCCTTAATGCTTCTCCTACATCCCTAATCCTGTGCAGAGGATAACTTACAGGATAAAGAGGTGTTTGAGAGTGCTACTTATCGAGCTTATTCTGGCTGCACCTCTGATCACACCAACCTCATCTCCACCAGCCCTGCAGGCAAATTCTTCCAGGAGGAGCAGGAAATGTATTCACCTTTCAGTGCCAGACATGCTTAAAAACCATCCTGTCACCACATGCCACAGCCTCGACTCCTCCAACAGCCTCATTACATTTGCCCATGGGATTTGCTGGATCAGGGTCAGAGCATTAAATATTTTGGAGGATTAAGCCTATGCTTGAGACTTGAGTGGTCCAAATCCAACACACACACACATATATATATATTTAGAGAGACAGTAAGATATAGACCTAGATATGTGCACATAAGCAGCAGACTCTTGTGACCCACAAAGTGTTCCAAGCAGCGACCCATGAAGTGCTTTCTGTGGAGGAATTAATTCCCAAGAGCATCTGGTGCTGAAATAAGCAAGTGAAGGACACAAAACAGAGCCATACTTATCTTCAACTTTCAACGAAAAAATTTATTTACAATAGAGAATTTCATTTGTGACATGCATTTNTTTTTTTTTTTTTGTAATTTTATTTTACAAATCAGCAAATGCAGATAAAGTTTACATTCCTTAAGGCAAGAGTCCCCATGCAAGTAATACATGTTTATATTAAATCCAAAAGACATCCAACATGGGAACTCATGTACAAAGGGAAGGCTAGGATCAGCAATTTGTAATTTCTTAGAGAACTTGACAATCTCCCTGATACAGGAACTTTGAGATCAACTTGCTATGAATTATACTATGAAAATGCAAACAATAGCAAGAAATTCTGATAGTCATCTTAGTACTGCATACAATTAAATCAACTTTATTTAGAAAGAAAATACAGTAGTGCATACGAAAAAGTGAAAATATAACCCGTCCACATAAATGTATGGACATCAGTGTGCCAATGGTCATATTGCACTCAATATCGAAGTCCAGAAATTTGGTTAAAAGTTAGCTTTTCCCCATTTTGGCAATCAGTTCATCACAAATCTTTGTTAATTCTTCTATCTCTTTATTCTGGAAAATAAAATACGAAGTATTATGAAAAGGATTGCTGCATTAAGATGAGGGGTGTTTTTTTTAATTTTTAATATTATCTAACTAGTGGGAGAGGTGTGGGAAAATTAACTTTTCTCCAATGCTGAGAACAGGAGATCTATACATATAGACATATGTGCATATATAGTACAACTAAGTGTTCACATTCATAGTACAGCTATGAATGTGAACGGCTATGCATTCAAACAAATGCCTCCTTTGTTCCAAATACAGCTCCTCCAGTTTTAATAAATCAAATTTAGCACCAAAGCAGACAGCTTCACAGCAGTCATTCCCAGCACACCACAATAATACATAGTGGAATTTTGTTTCTAGGCTGCATTTTTCTATTTTTTCCATGATTTTCACCCTGCCTTGCAGAGCTGCAAGCAAGGACGAGCTGTTCTATGCCAAGGCAAGCTCCCTTGGCTGAGCTAGAGAACACAGAGATATAAATAGGCATTTCCTACAGACACTTTGGAATTAGCATTGGAATTACAGCTAGCACTAAAAAGGGAAACAGAATCTGAGAGAAAAACTAATGCAAAGTCTGAAACCTGAGAACTGAAGCAAACCAAGGCCTGGGCTGCAGAGGTGCACCCTGAGCTCTGGCCAAGGCTGAGCCAGCCCCAAACACCTGGGCTCAAATGAAACCTGGGTCCAGCTGGTGCACAAGGAGGTTTTACCTTAAAATTTGGGGAGTGCTGCTGTCCCCCAGGGCCAGGGAGCTGCAGGACAATCCTCAGGCAGAGCTTGGCTCTGGGGAGAGCAGACTCCTGATTTACCTTTTGTTCCAGTGTTCTCTCCAAGGCATCCACTTTGAGCTGCTCCTTCCGAAGGCTGGCCTGGTACGCTGCCTGCTCCTGCTGGGCCTTGCCTCTCACCTGTGCAATTTCAGCATTGGCTCTGCAAAAAACACAGGGTTTGGTCACATCAGGTTCTCTACAGGAAAGGGCAGAGGGTGCCCAAGGCTGGACACAGCACCTTAACAAATGGGGGGAGCAGGCAGGGCTGCCTTCTGCATATCTTGGGTATATTCTGAGACTTGTCCCTAGAGACTTTTCACAACTCCCTCTCCTCCTCAGCAGGGGCTGCAGAGTCCTTTCTTACTGTCTGTGCTGCTCCCTTCATGCTTCTCTCAGGCATCTCTGCTGAGGTCACAAACATGACTCAGCTAGAAGTGTTTTATGGCAGTTTCCAAACCTGATCTCCAGTTCAGGGCACTGCACTATGAGTCCTGAACTCTATTCCTAGAAAGGTTTAATTGGTCATTATGTGGAAATCTAGAAAAGAAACTGGCTGATGGCTTCTTCCTTGACTCTCCCATGAAAATACATTAAACAAAGGCATTAGCTGAATACAGAAATGTAAGGTGTTCTGCATGGTGAGGAGCTGGAAGAAACACCAGCACATTGC
Organism: Cyanoderma ruficeps; assembly: GCA_008694505.1. Lineage (NCBI taxonomy): Eukaryota > Metazoa > Chordata > Aves > Passeriformes > Timaliidae > Cyanoderma > Cyanoderma ruficeps. Next base: position 26,133,552 of record VZDJ01000116.1, on the reverse strand, counting down.
AGAAATTCTCACTATTGCATTTCTTTCCACCCTCTGTCACTGAGCAGCCTGTGCTTTGCATACTGCAGGATCAGTTTGGGATTTGAGCTCCAGCCATGGGAGCCCTTGTGCAGCACGAACTCCTGAACAAATGTGTACAATCCAGGCACCAGCCCTGGAAGTGTCCAAGGCCAGGCTGGACAGGGCTTGGGGCAAATTGGCACAGTAGAAGGTGTCCCTGCTCATGGCAGGGGCTGGAACAAGATGGTTTTAAGATCCCTTCCAACCCAAACCATTCTGTGAATCCATGACTCAATTACCTGTCCAGTTTTTCCTCAGCGTGAATTTTGAGTGCCTGATACCTCTGCTCTTCCTTCTTCACTCGTGACAAATATTCCTGCGCGCATTTCTTCAACACTTCTTCGTTCTTAAAAGAGAAGATGACATCAAATTTAATCCAAGAGCTTCAAATGCAGCACAGGCACCTGTTTGTGGGAGTCACACACAGCTGTCTAAAGGGCTGCAGTCCAACACTGACACACCCCAACAGGGTGTGTTGTCAGAGTGAGTCAGAGGCCACCTGAAGGAGAATATTACACAATGCAAAGAGCTTTATTTGAAATTTTTCTGCTTCCATTTGATAGCTGGCTGCAATCCTTCACCTGAGGATTATGGTCTGTCATGCAGGACATCAGAACTGGCTGGAAACACAAGTCCTGCCTTCCAGCACATTCTGGGACACAGAATCTGCTCAGCTCTGCTCTTTAAAGGAGATGTTAACGTGACTCACCTTCCGAAACCCCTCCAGGACCTCCTTCATCTTCTCGTATCTCCTGAAAAGATCCGCCAGGGATTTCTCCACTGAGTTCAGATCGGCCAGAGCTTGCTCCTTCTCCACTATCAGCTGCTGAACAGTGTGGTGGGAGACAGATTTCTCTCTCTGTTCATCCTCTGAAAGAAGAGAGGGGCAGGGAAAAGAGAGGTTTTCAGAAGGGTAACAGGAGTAAGTCCACTGATTTCACTATCATCAACAGTTTCTAATATACTCTGCCCTATTTGTGTATTACAAGTTTACAGGATCCAGAAAAGTCAGATTTATATAGACACAAGGCTGTTTAGGAAAACAGTTGCTAAATCCAGTGATATTTAAGTATTTTGATGTTGGGGGAAAATGTGAATGTATCTCTGTCCTGACGATTTCTTCACTCTGAACTTGGCTGCTCCCATGAAAAGGCAGGTGTTGGATTTCCCCTGTTTGCCTGAAGATGCACTAGCTGAAGGAAAGGGACATTTATGCACATTCCTAGCACTGGCCACAAATTATTTGCCATTGCTGATAAATGCCTGTCGTCTCCTGGCAGCTTCTAACTCTGCACAAACAAGGCACTTTGTTCAGTGGAATTCAACTCCAATTCTTCCCTTGGAAAAGCAGTGTTTTACCAGCTCTCAGGATTACTGGAGCAAGTGGCAGAAAGGAAATCTAACAGCAGACAGACTTCCTAAGTGTAAAAAAAACTGCAAAAAACATCTGCCCAGCTCCTCCTGTGTATAGTTAAAATTTGAGCCAGGGACAGTGGGAAGAATGTAAGAGGAATACAAATCCATATGGAGGAGGAATTTTCAAGGGAATTGACCTCATAGTAAGTTGGAATATCCACATAACACTGGGAAAAAAGGTCTGGCATTGTCTTCTAAAATGCTGCATTGTTTCCTTCACATCCTAAACTATGATTCTTGTGTCCATGTTTTAAGGGCTACTTTGATTGATACTGCAAGGAAAACCCACCCACAAAACACAGCAATTTTGTATTACCATTCTCCTTGGTTTATGATGGAAACTAAAATAAGGTAAAAAGTTCTCCTGTGGAAAAAGCATGGGGCATTTCACAATGTACAACTTTTCATTTGGGCCTTTATATTTGGAAACGTAAAGAACTAAACAAGTTTGGGTTTTTATTTGAATAGAGGATTTAATCTGAATTATTCATAGTGCTGGTCAGCTCCAAAATGCTAAAGCTGATCAGTCAATTCCCAAACTGAGATTAAAATCTTACTTTTGCATATTTCATCAAAAAAATATACATTTTTGCTGGCCTAACCAAGGCCTGTGCATCAGCTCCTGGGCTCCTCTGCTCACCCCTGAGGGCATCTGCCTGGGGCAGAGCCTGACCTGAGGTTATTCTGCTCTGTGTGATACAGAAGATCAAAAGTATCACAGAAGTTCTCAGGACCTGCTTGTAACACCTTTATTTTACTGGTGAACAAACACCTTTGACACGGCAGAGAAGCCCAGAGTTCTGTAATACAACACCACTTGGATGTATCGAACACTTTATTAAAAATAAACATTCTTTTCTATTTTGCTTTCTTAGACACACCTTGTATTCCTCTGGACTGTCAAAACTAATGTGTTTTCAATGAAAACAAAAAACCATTTGTTGTCTTTTATTTATTTTTCTATACCTCAGAGGCTGTCTCCTTGTGTTCCAGCACTAGATTTGTTTAATCATGCTGGAGATTACAGCCTGCCTAGATAATTCCAAACCCCTTCCTGGCAGGATGCTGTTCTCTGGCAACACTTCTGTCACCGTAGCTCAAGGCAGGGCAAGAGATCCCTTTGCATGATCATCCAAAATACTTTCATGGATTTAATATCACATCCCTACTTTTTGTGAGACTGTTGTCTGAGGTATTTTAGCAACCTCCTTATCTGTTTCCAGGGTGATCAGGAAGTTAATAATTCATGTCACACTCCCTCACAACTACTGAGCTACTCATCTTCCTCCCAGCACATCGTGGGCCCTCCTCTGTCCTCAGCTGGATCAGCTCCTCCAACACAATTCCCAGCACCACTTAAACTCACTCATGGGAAACTGGGGCAAATGCTACAGAATCACAGAATGGTTTGGGTTGGAAAGTACCTTAATGCTCATTGAGTTCTAACACCCTGCCATGGGCAGGGACACCTCTCACCTGACCAGATTGCTCCAGGGCCCGTCCAAGTGATGCTCCCAAACCAAAGTGGTTGAATACAAAATGCAGACACTTGGCTGGAGGGGGATTAGAGCTTTATGTAATATTTTCATTAAATCATAGAATGGTTTGGGTTGGAAGGGACCTTCTATTTTCTGAGACTATGATGTAGTTTCAATAAAACGTGCTGGTAACAGTCTGCCAGTCAAATCTTAGATAAGCGGTTACACATCCTTAATTCTAAATACATTTACGAGGTTATGTGATCAAAATATTTGAATTAAATGACTTCCACGTCTGCAACACACCCTGCCCAGGGCTCACCAACAATAACAGCAGTATGCTCAGGACTAACACTATCCAAATTGACAGAATCAGAGCAGCACCACAGCAGATCCGCTCTCAGGCTCAGCTCACTACTACTCACATGACTTAATGGGAATGCAGCAAACAGAGAACAAAAGCAAAAGAAACCAAAGATGCAAAATGCTGGTGTGAAAGTTGGTGAAAAGCTTTACTTACCAGGCTTGCCTGTTTTGTTTTTGCAAGCAAATAGCAAGAAGCAACGAAAACGGAAGCAAAAATAGAAAAATCGGGAATTGTTAGGAAAGCAGCAAATAAGTAATGCAACAACCTGTAATGCACAAAGCATAACATCTGTTTGCTCTTCACAAGGAGAATTTCATCATGTATTCAAAAGTAAAACAGGAGGATACATTTCCAACAGGAAAAAAAAGCCCAAAAAACCAAACCAACATTAGAAACCTGTCAGTGGAAAGGAATTGGGGTGGGGATTTTGGCTGTGACCCAGGTGTGTGGAGAGTGGGAACACTGGGGTCACCCAAGCTCTGCCCCGTGGCTGTCACAGCAAACAAGGGCACCAAGCACAAAGCAGCAGCACAGCCTGGAAAGCCTGGTCTTTCCTCTCCCCCACTCCTCAGTGTAAACTAAAATGTGTTAGGGGTTGAGGCAAGTGCAAGAAAAAAAAGAAAAAGCACCAGTAAAAAAATATACCAAGTGACACTAAACAGAGATCTCCACACTGAGAGCTTGCAAGCTCTGGCTGCACAGTGTGCCATGAAGTAATCACAGCATCTAAGTTGGGTAATTTTGGGTTCCATATATGTATGACGGCAAATACTAAACCTTCCACAGCCCTTGGAATCAAAGGCAATCACTGTTTGCAATGCACATTTTTCAGTGCCTTTAGATGCAAACATAGGCAGTCATATATTGTTAATATGGGATATTTTCAGTATTCATTATGCACACACCAGCCTACAAAAAGCTCAGCAGGACCTATCAACCTCATTGAATATTCACCAAGGGGATTGGTGAAATTGGTTTATGTGCAGTGCCCTTCTAACAGGGCTGTATAAACAGTTCAGAAGGGTTAAATGATAAACAGAAACAGCACAGGCATTTCTTTCGTTGAGATGCATATTCTGCTTTAGCACTGAGGCATTACTGGGATAACAGGTCACTGAGTACATGCAAATAACAAACACACATTTTCCTCCACATGTGGCACTCGGATGAATGAATTCCTTTATCAGAAGGGACAGTAATTTACAAGAAATGGCATGACAAAGTGGGACAATTAGATCAAAAATTTACATTAAATGCAGGGAGAAGCCTCACATTTAACGTATTACCATGCTGCACCATTTGCATACTGCTCTAATTAACACAGAAAGGATGTTTTCTGTGTCGCTGTTGTTGGTTCAGTTCCCTTGCAAACAGACAGCAAATTAAACTACTCATAGCCATAGCCCTTAAAAACTCACCACAGAGCATCTGAGGGGCTCTGATACTCTGAATCTGAAGTTTAAAGGTCTATTTACTCATAGTCAGTGGCCCAATACTTATTGAACCTTCATTTCTTTACAACAAGAGGAAGCGGCAATGGTGGAACGTGTACACCAAGATTGTGCCTCCCCTCAGGGTTCCTACTCTGTATCTTAGTGTTGCACTGCAGTCTCAAAATCTGATTTTTCTTTTAAATGTTTCTCAAAAGCAGAAATTGAATTTATCTGTTGTTAAGTGTATGCAGAGCCTGGGGAAAAAAGGACAAGTCCTTTGTAACACTGGCCAGGTTAAGGGTGGAAGCCACACCAGGGTATGTTTACTGTAAACTTAAATAAAATAAGTTCTTTGCATACTCTGGTCATTCCTACTTGAACACCTGCATGATGACAAAGACAGACACCATGTCAGAAAGCAGCACACTGGCTCAGCTGTACTTACAAAAGGCAGTGGAGGCATAACACCAGAGAGAATGAAGCCTGGCATATTATTAGTTTTTATTATTCATTATTATATCCACTTCATTATTTATTTATTATAGTTGTCATTCTCATAAAATTTCTTTGTAGGTCCATTTTACCCTTCACTTGAAAGGAAGCTGGGATGTTTCCCAAGAAATCCAGCAAGGCAGCAAAAGCAGCAGACACTGGTGCCATTCTGAGCAACTCTGGCCTTGGAGATCCCAAAATTCCACTCAGCCATTTGCCTTTCTGGGAAACAGCTCGAGCTGAAGCAGCACAAGGCAGCACAAGCCACTGGTGCTTTCTACAGCCAGACTAATAAAAAGAGCTTTAGAAATCTTACAGGAGGCTTTAAAATCACATCCCAGGGGCCAGACCTCCTGCACTGAGGAACCACACGAGCCCTGTAACCTTTGGGTCTGAAGTGCTATTGAGCGTGGAGTTTTTTATCTGTGGGACATGCCATTAGCAAAAGTGTTTTTTTAATCACTGAGAGGCAAAATTTGTCATAACTGCGACTTAAAAGGAGACCCCCGTGTCATTAAGTAACTGGGGGGGTGGACTGGGCACTGGGATTGGAGTTAATCTGGGGTTTGGTTTGATCGATGCACTTAGCGCAGATAATCCCTGTTGTTGTGAAGAGCTAAGTTTGGTATCTGCCCTTAAACAGCTGTGAGCTGATGCCTAAGGGGTTTTTAGGTCACTGAAAGTCTCTCCTGGAGAAACCCATGAATTTGAACCTGTTTCCTGTGGGCCAGTTTGCTCTGGTGCAGAAGGGAAAGCCCTGAGCTTTCTGTGTTACCTGAACTGGCCCTGACTTTTCCTTTTCTGGTGTCCTCAGATGCATTCACAATTCCCTGCAGCATCAGCAGATGCAGCCAGCATCAAAATGAAGCCCACAGACTTCAACCAGGGAGCATCTTTCACAGTAGGAACACCTACCTATCATCTGAGCAATCGTCTTCTCATATTCCGAAACTATTTTTCTGTAAAAGGGGAAAACAAAAAAAAGAAAAACTTTTGGCAAACAACATCACTGCTCATGCTTACTTAGCAAATAACACTATCAGAAACTGAACTGTGGTGTTTTTAAGAGATACAGGACCCCATCATACTTTTGTATGTTCTTTATTGCCCAAATAACAAATAAAACTGACAATTTTAACACTTCACCTGATTTTTAACTCTCCATGGAAATCAACGAAGTGAGGGGAGGAAGAAGAGACTGCTTTGAAACAGATTCTGTTTTTTGAAACATCACTTCTCATGATTATAAACAGAATCACTGAAGAATATGAATAACTCTGAATAACACTGAAGAAACAGAATAACTCAAGAATTACAAAGAGCCTGATTTTTCCATTACTTTCCCCCCTCTTCTCCAAATTTGTGTTGGTTTATTTTTAATATAAACTTCAAGTAAACTTATAACTGGTAGCAAGTAAACCTAACAGTAGTGTTGGCTATCATCCAAAATGTATCTCATCTTCTAAATGAATCTTTTCATGATTAAATGATTCACTTCCACCTAAAAGAGCAAGATCAAAATATTCAACTATGTAGCACAAAATCCATCATGTCCCATTTCCCAAATCTGTTTTTGAAGCAGAGGTGGCAAAATGCTACTTTTACGACTGTTTTATTTCATATACTCACGGTAGGCTTTGAATTTCCTTCTTGAAAAGAGGTTAGCCAAAATAAGCAGATTAAATGTGATTTAGAAAGATGATCCATCCCTTCCCAGAGCCAAATAAAGCTAATGAAAAGACTAACTTGATCTGTGCTTTGATTCATGAGCCACTCAGGACCGTCTACAAAAAACAAAATTACCCCACACTTCATCTGCAGTGGACATTCAAAACAGCTCACTGGAGTTGGAACATGCCTCTTTTGAAACTTGCTTTCACTTGCTCCAGTTTTAGAGCTTTGCTGCAGAGGTTACAGGAATGCTGAGGGAAAATCCTGAGATAAAAGTCAGTAAGGAAAGGAGAAACTTGCAGAGCTCCCAAAAAACTACTACAGTAATTCCAGAACTGCTTCAAATTGGAATCATTTCAACCTCAGAGCCCTGAGAAGGCCACCAGGCCCTAAGGTCAGCAGCATCTCCCCTGCCCTGGCCCTGCAGAGCACTCAGACAACAGAGCCTCTACCCCTGAGCACTGGGATTTTTCCTTTCAACCATAAACCACACTTTGGAGAGCAAAGATAACAGCAAGGATTCTGCCCTAAAAGGAAGGGTTTGGTTCCATGTCCAAAGCAGATTACCTCAAAAGCCTGCTGAAAGCAACGAGGATTTTAAAGCTTTGTCATATCCTTGTGACAAAAGGCACCTTCAGGAAGTTTTATCATCCAAGAAAAGGAAGCCAAGGACTCAGGGTACTTGGGGTAAGGAACAAAACATTACAACACTGCAGCACATCCCAGGGAAGAATTTGCTCCAGATTTATGTCAAAGGCCTCTTTCAGTCAAGCAGCCCAAACAATGGTCATTACAGCTGGGGAACCGAAGGATGCTGCCACATCATTCCTCTTTGGGAGGGCACATCTTAACCCCAGGCTGACACATTAACAGCCTTAAATGTTGATATTTGACACACTCAGTCTGTTCACTGACTGCACATTTGTAAGGCATAAAAACACCAGAGTCCAGGGCTACAAAGGGTCTCAGAGGTCATCTGCTTGACTTCCCTTACAGAGTCATAATCAACCAGATCTCCAAATAACCATAATTAAATATTTCTTGCCTGCCTCTGGTTAGACTCTTGGATTATGGGTACAGCACACTGTGGGTTCAGCTCTTCCACAGCTACTGCATTATTAAAGCTTCTCATTTTGGCTTCTGTTCTCTGGAGTGGAATTTCCTCCAACTGATCTTTTCCTGGAAATTTAGACAAATTCAAGATATTCCAGCTCCAGTAGACAGGACATGAGTACAGGAGCATTGCTCCTCCTTCTCTGGGAAGTGATGCTTTTGTGCTTGCAACTCTAAACAATTCCTTCACTCCCTGCTTACCACTGTGTCATATCTCATTGCTGCATCTCTAATTTACCACACATGGACTGCTTGAATGTTTAGACTTCCAAGAGCAATCTTTCTTTGTGCACATATGTGTATTTATCATTTTGTGACAATATTAGCCAGATCTCTTCCTTTCATCCACACGTTCCAGGCACGTGCCTGTGGGAAATCTGGCTTGGTTATTGTGGGGTTTTTTTCAAATCAGACTTTATGGAGGGTGGAGACACACACAAGCAAATGACTGTGAGGAGGGTGAAGGTGCAGATCTGCAGTATGCCAGCTGCTCTGTGTCACCCCTGGCTCTCCTTCCATGAGGGAAGAGGCTGGCAGTGCCTGCTGGCAGCCAGCAGACACGTGCACCCTGACACAGGACAGACCAAGCAGCACACTTGAGTGTGAGCTGCACACTGAGGCATTCCTTACAATCCCTCATTTTGTTCCCTCCTTGTTTTGCTCCCTGGGTTTGACTGCTCGCAGCCACTCCGTTCTGTTTCTCCTCATTAAGCATTTCAGGGCTATGCCAGGGCTTTGTTCCCCCATCCCAACAGAGCACAAGGGAGGTGAGAGAACTCAGCTGGGCACTGGGAGGTGGCAAAAAAGAAATAAAAGAGGCTGCCCTTGCCTTTTGCAGATGCTTTTCTTAAGATGCTTTGGCTCAGAGCCCTGTGCTGCCGCTATTCCAATCTGCCATGTGCAATTCCTGGCACCCATGCAAGCGTTTGTGGAGCTCTGCACTGCAGTTCCCTTCTACTCTCCCTCCCTAAGCAGAGTTTTCCTGGATATAAGCAAATTGCTTATGTAGGTCATCAACAGATACAGAGTTTAGCTTTAAATCACTGAAATTCTTCGTTTTTGGGAAGAAGGTGGTGCTAGAACAGAAGGGATTTAAAAGGAAATTCAATCTCAGAAGCTATTGTATAAATTATTACTTAAAGGAGGGATGCTGAAATAATCTGACAGTTTCCTTTTATTTATGAGCTAAGAGGGGGAACCATCTTTTTTGGTTTTTGAAGGTAGAAAATAATAAGCTTTAAAGACTCCATGTAGTATTTTATACATTCCCTTTTGCAGCTGATGGCTTTCTCCGATTAATGAGCAGGCCAAGCCCACTGCTTTGTCCTTCTTATGGTCCTACTAACTGGGGAAAAAAAAAATAAAGCAAAGCTGAACCTTTCAACTGACTGAATGGGAGGCATCAGTGCCCCTTTGAGCAGCACTGCTCACATCATCCACTACAGGGATCTACAGGGATTTTGTTGTCATCCTTGCAAGTGGTAGGACCTGGGCTGGAAAGGAAGGTCAAACCACGTTCCAGTACACAGATATTTAATGTAATAAAGGCAAGTTGGCATAGAAATAGAACAGATACAACCAGAACAAACTGAAAAGCTCGGGGTCCTTCTGTCAGCTCTCAAAGGGAACAAGAGAGCAAAAGCCAAGAGAACTATTGCTTAACTAAAATCAACCTTAGTGTGCACAGTAATTAAAAAAATCATCTTAGTTCAAAGAAAAGGGTGTAGAATCTCCTTAAAAGCCATTCATAGTCCAGAATGGTTCCTTCACAAGAAATGCTTTTCTACTGGCACTGGTTTGATTTCTACTGTTGAACAACCGTTCACAGTGATGTCCTGGAGGCCGCCTGTACTACTCATAACTACCTGCAAACCTGCATGTTCTTCCCTACATTCTTTCCTTTTTCCAAACAAAACTACTTATGGAGAGTGAATTTAACACTGGCACGTGCACCCCCCTGCCAGCTCTGCAGGCAACTCATCCAACCTGCAACAGGAACTTCACTCTGCAATCCCAGTGGGAATTCACACAAACCAGAGGAAATCCTTCCCTGACACTAACCTGGAGTAAAACCTCCCTTATGTCAGTATTCTGAGGGTGTGAATGAGATTAGCAACAAAGTTTTCAATGATTACCCTGAACAGTGGTGCCCATCATACAGAGAAAAGTATCAGTTCAGGATAAATGCAAAGCCTGAAGTTAAAAATAATGAAGCAAATTCAGCTAAGCAAAACAATTGTCTGGGCATGGTACTCTGTGTACTGCCCACAGGCTGAGATGAGGCTCTCTGACAGAGTGATCAAGTTAACAGCCCACCTCATTTCCATCACTTCCCTTCTGCTTTCTTCATATTTCTCTTTCCACTCAGATACTTCCCTTTCCTTGGCCACAATCTGAAACAGAAAACAAAGGGAAAAAACCCCACTGGATTATACTCATCTCTTCATTGCTATTGCCAGCCACACTAATATCATCCATTGCTTCGTCAAATATATAATTTTACTCCTATTTCGAGCAGCTTACCATTTTCATTTAATCATATAGCAATGCCAAGATGCACAGTGTACACATGAGGTTTAAAAACATAAAGATCTATTTTTATAACACATCTGCTTTTCACATATATAAAACAAGTAAAAGTTGCAGTGTAGCACTTTCTGCTTTAGCGCGGCTGAGGATGGTTCCAAGAACAGAACAAGCGATCACGACATAAACCATTTAGGAGAGAACAGGCAAGAAGGGAACAACAAAGGGCCGGTTTTTCCCTTCCCAAATTGTGGAAAGAGTTACCTCTGCTCTGGCGAGGCGCAGTGCAGAGTCCAAGTCCTGCTGGGGGTAGAGCAGAGCTGTGGTGCTTTCCGCGTCTGAGGCGCCGATGCGGGAGTACAAAGCACTTTTGGAGATGGAAACATCTGCTGGGATAGCAGGTTCTCTCTGTGTGTTTGTTTTTTTAAATACAAAGAAACGAACCATTAAATAGGTGTTTAGCTCAGGGGTTTTCTGGGTGTGGTGCTAGGACTAGAGTTCTGTGCCCCTCTAAATTACAACAGCAGTAACACTGACAAGGAGCTCTGAATTCGGCAATCATAAAATATACATTTAAAATCCATAAGAAGCACCAGGAGAGTCATATTACCTATATGGAGAGAAAATAAAGACAGCACTTTGCCATCAATATTTTAAGGTCTTATCTTAAAAAAAGGTACTGCTTTTCACCACAACATCCGCGAGAAATGCACATCAGCAGGAGGAATCCAATTTGAAGGCAGAGAGCTTGTTAAGGGGAATTCTGCTTCCATAAAAATAAATCAAGAAACCAGAATCAAGAGGGCAGCTCACTTTCTTAGGTCTGGCCTGTCAATACACGGTATCTATCATAAAGAATACCACATAAAAAGTGTGAATATGCAGGTGGCACTGCTGCCTCACTGGTGTCCAGCATGCGATTAGTCAGTTAAATGAGGTTTTTTTTGCAGCCTCAATTTTGCTCATGTCAGCAGCCCAGATTAAATAGGGGAGAGCAGCATGTGAAATGAGGAGAGCAAAGAATAGGAACATGATGCTGAGATGCAGGAGATGTCTCACAAACAACTCTTGATGCAAACAACCCAAACTACAGCAGATTAAAACCGAGGAGATTACAAAGGACAGTTCATAGAACCCAGAATGGTTTGGGCTGGAAGAGACCTTAAATCTCATCCAGTGCCACCCCCTGCCATGGGCAGGGACACCTTCCACTATCCCAGGGTGCTCCAAGCCTTGTCCAACCTGGCCTTGGACATTGCCAGAAATTCAGGGGCAGCCACAGCTTCTCTGGGCACCCCCAAGTTCCCACCACAAAGGCTGGACAATGAGTGGGGAGGAAAGTCAGGCTGATCAATTCCTTTTTCCATCCACTGATGGAAATGGATATTCACACCCTGTTTTCCTGGTGTAGCATTTCCTTGCTGTCGAAAAGGGGATGATATATTTTTTCAGTTTATTCATTAACTTTGTGCATAAAACAACGTATTCTGTTCCTTCAAGTTCATTAATGCTGTACCTGTCTTTAATTAATTACCTGCAATAATAAATAGTAGTAATCAAGAGTATTTCAATTATTTTTTTTACATAAAAGAGAAAATAATTATTTTCTTGTATTTTATTGTAGAAGAGGGTGGTGTGGTTTTGTTTTAGTTGTTTTGTTTGCGGTTTTTTTGAAGTAAACAGCAGAGTCACGCTCTAGTGACTGAAGCACAGGAATGTGAAAGGGAGTAGATAATGTCTGGATCAAAGTTCAGTCCTCATTAATTTCAACATCACATATTCTTGTCTCAACACTGGTAAAGGGAATTTTGCCAGATGCTATTCCATAAAACATTCACTTCCTCACAGTTCTTCTCCCACTGCCCAGGATCACAGAAAGAATCCAAACCCACTGTTAATTTTGCTGTAATCCCTTGTGAGTTCTCGTATCACACCTGACTGAAGAAGCTGTAGTAAAAATTGTACACAATGCACACAGGACCAGATGTTCTGGATATCACATCTGCAGAGAACATGAAGAAACACTAACAACATTAAAAGACTAAGCAAGAAAATTTAATTAGAGCAAGAATAACCTAAACAACACTTACAGACACCTCACTGCATCTTCATTTACAGGAGACTCTCACTAATTTGCTTGGTATTTTCTGTTTTTAAACCTGGGAGTCGATTGACTCTTATTTCTAGGATTTATGGAGCAGGCTATCCCTTCTCTGTTTTTGCTACCTTTAACATGAATGCCCAAAATAATGATCAATTCCAGCAGAATTAGGAGGTGCAAGCTCAGACTCGGTGAATTTTCCTACCAGAAGAAAAAGCATCCCAAGATCTGTCAAAACTGCATAGCCTGTGCTCCTAAAAATATCTCCCAATGTACAACAACTACATAGGAAAAAAATACCCTGGGATACAAGCTCAGACACCTCTGGAAATGCATAAATACAAAAAAAGAGAAAAGTACTTTAGTCTCTCCTTAATCACAAGGCAGGAATAACTGACAGATAAAAAAAAAAAGCCATTAGATCATCAAAGCTGCCCTCCAAAGAAAGGCCACCCCTCACATTGATCTGTTGAACTGCATCTGTCACATTTCAAAAGCCTCCTGCAGCTTAATTTGCTGGATCTCAGAAAGAGATTGCTGGAAAATATTCATTGTGCCAAGAAGAAACACAAACTTTTTTCAAGCTCATATAAAAACATGTCAAAGTAACTGCTGGGAGGATGACAATTTTTAAAGAAAAAGACATTTAGAGCATTTAATCCATACTTACAGGTATTTTTATATAGTGCACAACAGCTCCTTAATAAGTTATGTTTTCTCAAGTTCTCTTTGCATTTGAGTAACTTGTACAAAACAACAGCAATAATGACATGCAGAATAGCTTAAAATTTCCAAAAAATGAGCATAAAGACTCTTGGAATTTAACCACTGGGCAGAAATGTTTGTGGTAGTGGTCCAGCCTGTGTTGCCCTAACTCTGGAAACACCCTGCACAAGTCACAGCTGGGCTCTCTGGCAGGAGTCACCAGTAAAAGTCATCATGGTTTTACTTCAAAAGCCAATTTTGCACAGCTCCAAACTGATGCATAACTCAGTAACTGTTATTTGCTGCCTGCAAAATATTCCTACCCCAAGAAAATAACAGCACCTGACCAACAGGATGATGACATTACCCAAAATAACCCAATAATAATGCTTTAACACCTAATTGCTGAGAAGGTAAGCAGTTAATTGGGGTAATAATCAGCGTGGGGATTTGTAAGTCACTAAACCTTGCACAGAAAGATTAGAGTCTTCAGGGGAATTACTACAAAATGTAGGTCACTGCAATCTTAGTGTAAATATCTGAGAGCTCAACACGCTTCTCTTCCCAGCACCTTTCACAGAAACCAGATATCTGACCAGAAGGGAAACAAATGCACATCTATTAACCAGCTGCAGTCATCTCACTTCCAGGAGGTCAGAGAGGAAGAAAACAGAGAAATGGAATGAAAATGAAAAATAGTTTTTATCACAGCAGTTAGAGGAATGTGTGTTTAGCCCTGCTGAAAATGAGGCTGCCCTTTCCAAGCCCTTGAAATGCTGCCTGGGTGTGTGTGGGATGATGGACTCTCTAAATTGACGTGTGAGCAGAGGTCAGTGCAGGCAAAGTGAGACCTACTTGTGCTTGCAAATACATGGAAAGGCAAGGAAAACCCCAGCAGAAGATTTATGCCAGTGAAGTTTTGCTAAAATCAATGGCATTGCTGTTGGAAAGAAATAATCCTCCTCCACTACCATGAGTGGCCCACAAAGCTGTAATGCACTAATCCCACTTTTGCCCATGCCTTTCCTTTCAGTTTCTATTTTCCTTGGGTCTCAGCACCTTATTCTCCATCACCTCAGCACCCACAGGGTGCTGGACACAAAGCCTACTCAAGCTGCACCTACTAAAAAATTACCACACTACATCCAAACAGAGACTGTTCAACAGAAAAGCTTTAATTCACCTCAACACTGGAAGACAGAAACACTTGGCAATGTAAAGGCAGGTGACTGGTCCTGCTGTTGTTTAAGTCAGTGACAAGAAATTTGGGAGCGGCCAAAGAACTCCCCTCTGCCTGAGAACAACAAACTGCACATCCTTATTCTCACTCCTAGTGCCAGCACAAAATATTTAATTATATATGATTTAATCTTTATTTTAGGTGACCTAATTTGTCATAACAAGTGCTTCTGTCTTTATTTATCACCCTGTTCTCGTTACCCATCCAGTCATCGTTTAGCAAACGTTAAATGTAATTTTACAGCATTCAGAAAAGAACGGAGGCCAGCCACCCAGAAGGGAATTCTGCCAGGAGCATCCAAATTTAAGTCACTGCAGTCATCTGCTTGTTTCTGTTCTACTTAATCCAGGCCATCAGTCATTGTAGGTCACAAGGGGTGTCACCATAGGCTAATTTAACACCAGCAACCTCCCACTGAAATAGCAAAGCTATGAAAGGACAAAAGTCCTTCCCAGCCTAACATGATACCCATGGTATTGGTCTACAGGCATTGGGCCTTGGTCATCATCAATAACTGCTGCCAATTCTCTCTCAGAGGAGGGAGTTTGGCCTGTTTTTCTCTCCTCCCCTCTGCTTATCATTTTGTTATCTTTGTTACGCAGATTAATGACACTTTCTAAAAAGTGACGTGAAATCCATATCCCATTTCTATGTCCTAAGGGGTTCAAAACTTGTTCCAAGAAAACAAGATGCTGTGATGATGCTGAAGAGCGTCTTTAAAATGTAACCCCACAATTCTATAAAATTTCTGCAGCTCAGAATCTCCTCACGGCAACTCAAAAGTATTCAAAAACACACGAATGCATTCTCTTCAGCCTAAAATACTACAATTTGTGAGTTTCTGAACAGCTGGCTGGTCGCAAAAATGCAGATTTTAAACAGTTTTCTGCATAGCCCATGAAGAGCATCTATGTAATAACCAGGTGTTTCATCTCAGGTGTTCCCTGATGCTGGAGGGCCTGAACCCTGCATGTTCCAGCAAAGTGTTGGGAGGACAAGGAATTTGAGAGAGAATAAGGAGGTAGAGAGGCTCTAGAGAGGATCATACCTTATTCTCTTCCAACATCTGACGCTCAGGGCAGCACAGCAAGGGGGCACAGCTACACATGGGAAAATCATTTTTGTTTTTCCTCCTTTGTTCTTTATGTTCCTCATTAGAGGTTTCAGCTTGGTTAATCCTTCTAATGAAGACAACAGCCATGTTTCTCTTCATTAAATAGAAGACTGTAACCACATACTCTAAAATACTCTTAAATCAGTGAGGAATGTGTTTACCTTAGTAAATGTGTGTGCACCACAGAAACAAGATGGCTTGTGGGCCATTTAAGGTGTGTGAAAGAAATCAAATATGATCACTGTTTTTTCAGAGTAGAGTTAACCTTAAAAAAATCTTCACTTTTATGAAGTAGCTACTTAATAACTGATCTTTAAAGCACCAAGAAATTCTACCCTGTAACCAGCCCAAATGCAGCTGTGATGCAATGAACTCCAGAGGATTTAAGACTGGGGAAAAGACTCTCCTCATTTGGAATGAAATGTCTCTGCAGCAGGACACTGCCACCCTCTCAGCATCCCATTCAGCTGATACCCTTTCCCAAGAAAGCCACTAACATTTATGGAATGACATTTTTGGCTTTCCAAACAAAGTGAGTTCCACGTGCATCGCTACAGCAGCGCAAAGCTTCACTCTGAGGCACAACTAAGCCAGGATGGCCTGGAAGTAGCAGTGAAAAAAATAAGATTTAGATCTTTATGAATAAAGACACACTGTGTTGTGAGGCCTTTTTTCCTCGAGAGCTCTGCAGCCCTTCCAACCCTGCTGCAGTCCCTTTCTTCAAATGCCTGAGGGCAAGGTCGACTGAATTCCTCACTTCCAAACACTGAGGGTCAAAGGTGCCTGACTTCAAGCTGAAAATACCAGCAGAAGACAAAATGTCCTTATGGCCAAAGCTAGGCTTGGTATTCTTCACCATCAAGTATTTCAGGACAAATCTTGCTTCAGAGAAACAACCAATGGCCACGGGAACCGCAGAAAAATCCATCTCCTGCCGAAGGAATGCTGCTGCTTCTCGCCTGTTGTTAATTGGGGCGTGAGTGGGGTGACAGCATTTCTGTGTCAGCTCTGCTGCCAGCATGCTGCTGGTGTCCCCCCAGGGAGCCCCAGGACAAGCAGCACTCGGCTCCCCAGGCTGTGCACACTCACACACACAGGGCAGGCACAAAGCAGGTACCTTGGAGCGCAAAGAGGAGAGGGCAATCTGCCTGGCTAACTTCAGCGCTTCTATCCTCATGGCTGCAAACTCTAGCTCCTCCTGTCAAAGGGTTTGGTGGGGGGAGAGTCCCCCACAGGGAAAAAAATGTGGTAAGAACACGGTAAAAGTGTTTGACATACTCAAAGAAATGGATTGTTAAATTTTAACGTGTCGTTAGGACAATTCCTGGGTGACAAACACCCCAAATTCCTCTCAAGAGTGAGGACAGTGATACCGAACTCCAGGGCTTGGTTAGTTTTCAGGTAGCTGTACAGACAAATAATTTTTATTAGGTGGACAGCATCAACAATAATTCATGTAAAAGAAATGCTTTCTGAAGCTAAAACTGCTTTATCACAGACTCCTCTCCTTTCATTTCCATTATATGTGAATTTACACCACGTGCTGGTCTCAGTTCAACCTCTGCTGTTTTAAAATTTCACTGTAAATATTCCAGAAAATATGCCCTGACATACAGAACTGCTCTGCAGATCCATTTGCTTTTCCAAGAAGATACCATGCCAAATTCTGCATTAGAGAAATTACTAGAAAAACAAAGCCTGAATTTCATTTCAGCAGAATTAGATCCTGAATCTCAAAAAAATGCATCTACATATACAGGCTACTAAGGCTTGGTGTCAAGACAACTCTCCACACATCAAGTCCAGTGTTCAAGCTTAAAAAAAATTACTTTGAAAAGACTTCTGGAAAATACATGTTAGAGGTAGAGGATAGGTGTTGATGAAACTTAGGTTATGGATTACATGAATTACGTGGGTGAAATGAAAACATCTTTGTTCCTCAAGTCTTTGATAGGGAAGAGTTACTTTGGAAAGAATTAAATAATTATTTTAATTCTTTTCCACATCCCCTCCAAGTCCCGCTCCACCCCTTTCAGATGAGGCAAAGCATTCCTTTGCCTGTGTATGGACAAACAGAAAGAAAAGTGACATTTATATTTCTGCTACAAACCTGAAGTTTCTGAGCAAATACTGGGGGGTTCTTTTCTGCTAGGTCAGGATCTAGATATTCAGGCTGATCACATATTGAGGCCTTCTTAGATATCCTATTGAGAAGAGCATCAGCAGAGACAAAGGAGTCTTCAGGAGATGTCTGAAGGGTAAAGAGGAGGAATAAGCAACAGAGATTTTGCCCAAGTTGTTGGGGCCAAAAGCAAAATGCAGAATTTCTGGAGGAAAATGATTCCCAAACATTCATCATACAGGACTTACGATTTCAATGGCCTCTGGAGTTGTTCCCAGAGTCATGGGCTCCAGGTCTTTCTGCTTGGCCTTGTCAGGGGACTGTAAATGTGCCTCTTGGCTGGCAGCAAGGACTCGGGAGGCTGGGTGTGGTATTTTCATGCCAGAGGGCTGCTGGGCTTCAGGGTCTTCAAAACTTGACCTGGAGAAAGATTGTGTACACGTTTTCAGGGTGGAGCACAAGGCCTTCACAGTTCTGCTTCTGGTAACAGCTGAGTAAGTCCTTTTCACCACTTCTATGTGTACGTGCATATATAAATATATTTATACACCCATTGTTTCAACTCGATTTTGCATCATTATAGCGCAAAACACTTTGCAATATCCTTTCAAAACAATGAACTGGAGACATCAAAGTAAAGCCAGTTCCATCAGAAATGTCACATTTCTTCAGTATTTCTCACTTGCCTTTTTACCCCTTTCTCACTGTGACCTCCCTCTCTCCCAAAACACAACTCTTACTAACAAGAACAGATGTCCTTGACAAGCAAAATTATTGGAAGTAAACACAACTCCCACATCCTGGTCTCGTGAACAAGAGGCCTTGTTCAGAAAATGTATCCAGGAAAAGCCAAGTGAAAAACTGTAATTAACAGATCTCTAGATTAACGTGAAAATTACCTCAGTATCTGAGGAAAAACCTTTTAAGTAGGAGGCCACTGTCCAGCAAAACAGTAGTCACTGTGACTACTCAGTTGGAACGTGAAGGAGAAAGACATGTCCTTATTCCATCATGAAACTTGTGCATCTTTGCCCTCTGTTCTCCATCATATGTGTACACAGATGGGAATCTATTTTTAAACAAATAACTTGGCAGCAGAGAGGCAGAGAGAGGAAGAAGCGCCTGTGTACGTGCTCTGAGGGTAACCCACCCCCCTGACACCCTCCTGCACTGCTCCCAGTGACCTACCCTGAGCAGGGCGTTGTGGAGTCAGACAATCTGATGGGAGGTGATTTCACTGGGCTCTCCTGCTGCGCATCAAACATCAGGTACAAGGACTGCTTCTTCGGGGTGCTATCATCCTGCTGGCCACGGGGAAAGAGAAACTCATCAGGCAATTCAACCATCCTCCATTAAAGCTAATTCAGGTCACTGAAGCCTTTAGTGAGCAAATGAGTTGACAGAAAATGAATAATACAGGGTTGGAACGCTGGTACTGAGATGGACCCTTGCAGGAAGAAACCATTGAAGAACAAAACCTGAACAATTCACTCTTTGTAGTGGCTCTTCTTCTCCCAATTTGGGGTGAATCAGATTTCTGGTTCTGTCAGGCAGGAGGCATCCCCTGGCTGAGGGTGTTACTACAATATCCATTGAATATTCTCATTGGTTTAAGCACCACATGACTGATTTTCCTAAGGTCTCCACTGGATATCCCCTCACTGCATCCAGTCAAGCTATCAAATCGATGATTAAAAAGGTGAAACAAGTGATAATGTATAATGCTGCATTTCAGACTTCACACTAACTCTGTTTCTCTCCTGATTCCCTCCAACTTCCCTCAAGTTTTACTCCCAGTTTCTTAAATAGTTCAGCAGGTGGTGTAGGCAGCTCTGCACTTTGCACTGCTGGAAATACTGATTAGCTTTGAATCTCCAGAACTACTATGACATTAGCTTAGAAAATAAATTGTAAAATGGAACAAGCTTTACAGAACACAGGACAACAAAGCATGGGCAATTTACCTCAGTTATGCCAATTTCAAGAAACTGGATTTGCAAATCTGCTGCAGGCACATTATAATTAATTTAAAGGGTGGTGAGGCTGAGGGCATTATCAGATAGTATATTATGACAAGGGAATGCAAATGAATGGAAATGGAGGTGGGAACTTACAGGCACAGAGGAACCTATTTTCTCCATATATTCTATTTCATATGAGTTGCCATATTCCAATTCTGCAACAGAAACAACAAGAAAAAAGAGGTGTTAATACATGCCATGACATGATTATTTTCAGAAGTAAATGAGAGCTCTTCTCATTGACAAGGGCCACTCCCTCCCTGCTCAATACTTTCCAATGACATTAAAAATAGAATATACAGAGAGAAAGCAAAAGATGCATTAATATTCACTCATTTTCAACAATGAACCTGACATATTTCAGGCAAATCATCTTGCCAGAAAAAAAATTCAGCTTTTTAATTTGCCTCAGGGACCAGAATATTAAAAAAGTTTCAGAGCAATTTCAGAGCACAGACAACTTTCCTTCACCATATTATCACAGAAAACACATTTTTTTTCAATAAATGCCAATGCTGATGACAATTTCTTTTAAAAAAACATTTTAACAGCTGTTGAGACAAATTAATTTCTATTTTTTCATGTTTATCACATTGTTAATTTGGAACAACTACTGTGCTATCACTGAAGAAAAAGATACCTAAAATACCCGGATGCTCATGAGCCAGGCTGAGACACCAGCCCATCTTGCTGGGCTGTTCTCACATTTTGTTTTCAGAACAAGAGTCTAAGGCAGGTAGATTTAGAAAGAACTCTAAGTCTAAAATTTAATAAAAATGCAAATCTTCACAGCTTCTCTGCTTCTAGTCTCCCAGTTACACTGGAGGGAAAAACCAGCATTCCTTCCCAGTCCATGGTCACCCATGAGCTGATACAGAAGCGGAGATCTAACACAGGAAAAGAGATCATGTCTTCCTGCACTCAAATAAAAGCAAACTACATACAATTACAACTTAATTTAACAATTAAAAGCATAATTAATTTGTCCAAATGCTGTACTTTGTTCTGTTTCCATGACTTAATTTAAAAAACCATTTGCATAATTTGATTTCCACTATAAATGAATCCTAGGGAAACGCACACTAGCATTTGCATTATGATAAAATCATGTGCTAAAATCCTCCTAAGATTTGGGCAGCTTTTGCAGAAGTAGGGCTTGCATTAGGAAGATGATAACCACCATTTAAATGTTTGATGTTTAAAAACAAACAACGCTGAAGATAATCTCTTGCCTGTTTTGTTGATTAAAAAAGTTTTAGAAGGTTCAATGTGATTTTACAATGCCTGAATTTTATTTTTTTTTAGTAATAAAAAGCACTGCACAAGGACTGTACTTCCACAAGTTGCATATTTTGTGAAACTACAAGAGGAAGAGCCATAAATCCTCAGTGCTGGTTGGGGATATCCAGAGTAAAACTTGTGAGTGAAGTGCAAGCTGTAATAGCAGGCTCCTCACCTTTAAATTCCTAGCACTGTATGTTTTTAATGGTAATAGGGAGCCAGGCAAGATGGACAGACAACCTCCTGGTGTCAGATACCAGCAACATCCTTTCTCACTCCCTTTTCTTCTCAGTGAAAGCAAAACCCTTGGAAGGATGAATTCAAACCCCCAGCGAGGAGCTGAACTGCAGCAGAAAGCCTGAAATCCCAGGTAACAGCACCAAGTGTTTAGAAACTGCCTCTCTGCATCCCATTTATCCACAGACAGCCCAGTGAGGTGCATCAGGAGCATTTATGGAGCAGCTTTATGCTCCAGAGAGCAATCCCTGAGTGTCCAGGCAGGCTCAGGGGCAGCAAACGTTCCAGCACTGTCCTCTGCTGGCACAGCCACAGGGATCCTCCACCTGCCTGCAGCACTGCCAGCAGCTCTGCAATCCCAATCCAAACTGACTGCTGGGACAACAAAGATTGAACTTTACTGCTGACAGGAAGAAAAAAAAAAAAAAAAACAAAAAAAACCAGGCAGGACACAGATGGAAAGAGTCCAAGTAGAAACAAAAGGAATAACTCTGCTGGCTAAAGGCAGTTTGTTTCGTCTCACTGCTCTCAGGAGTCTCCAGCATAATTCCTCTCTCTCCTCTCAGACATCATCTCCCCTCCAAAATCTTAGGCTCTGGTTATCTCTACACATTCAAAATCAGAAAAGCCCAGGATATCCCATGAAGCAAGATAATTATCTTTTATAAACACATACAACATTGGACTTACTAAGTGATGTCCTCCAACTCCTCCTACAAATAGCTGCAAGATTACATCAGAATTTTCTGCTAATAATTACGGCTTATTTCGGGGCTGTGCAACAGGAAAATGGCAGCAGCTACAGGCAGAGCCTGAAACAGATGAGGGCTGGATGCACTGGCTGACTCAGGAGCTGGGCTGTATCCCTACAGAAGCAGTGTTAGGTTACAGGGTAACACATGGGTGTCTGGGAGAGGTAAAAATATCTACACCGAGAAACAGCCCTCAAATTACTCAGACATTTCTCAAAGCTGCAGGAGCAAGACTGTCATGGGGAAAAATATTATTTTTCAGAAATGTGCAAAGGGGAAGCATTGTTGATTATAATGAGTGTGTAATCTGAAACCCCGACTGTACCATGCAGCACACATGAGACAATTACCATTTAATTAGGAGCACTGCTCACTTTCTTCTACCCACTCTGAAAGCTAAAATGATTGTCTCAAGAGTGTCTCTCACTATTCTTTTGTTCCATTTTCCCAGATTTAGGGGGTCTTATTTTCTAACAAGTGTCTCTTTAAGTTATTTTTTAAAATACAAATACAAGGAATTCAATGTCTAAAATTTATCATTTGACAATAAAGCCAAATGAATTCATCCAGACTGAAATACTTGTATTATCTGCTTAGAATACTCGACAGATTTCCATAAAGCCCAGGGCACACAAGCATGTGCACATGAACAAAAGCACTGTGATTGTTGTTGCTTTTTGAGGTCAAATACCTTGACCTAAAAGTTTAGCAGATCTTGATCAGGCAAAAATTTAGATCCAGCCTGAAATGGCATACAGTAGATTTAATGGTAGACTGGGACAGGGACTGAAAGGTTGGGGGGGGGGAAGTGAATTCTGATCAAGAAGAAATAGTTTAAACCAAGTTGAACTCAAACATGCTTCCCACCCACAAAGCTGAACATCTGCCTTTGGAGCAGATGTTGCAAAGCAGAATTCCCTCTGGTAGCCCCAAGGAAGACCACACACAAATTTTCTTAATTCTGTCTCTCCCAAATTTTGCAGACCTGGAATGACAGTTCTCTAAAGAGAAACTTCCAGCTTTAGCTCTCAGCTGCTCATAGGAAGGCATGGCTGGAAAAACTTAAATAGGCTGATCTAGTAGGGAATTTTATCTGGAAATATGAATGGTAACTATCTCATAGAGGGGGTGTCCTGGACACCTTTATGTATGAAGATACTTGGAGCCCAGGAAGCTGGAAGAGAGATGCCATGGTATGGGTATTAATGCAATACAGAAAATTTGAGCAGAATTTTAACATAGGACGTTCTCCCATGCAGGTTAGGGAACAGCCACAGGCAGAACCAGGAGTTCAGTGACTCTGGAGCATTACCAGACCCCATTCCCCTGCGAAGGCACTGAGAGAACACACTTCTCATGGAGAAGAACAATTAATCACACAAAGAAGCAAAAGCTTTTCTCTGAAGGGCCCTCTAAGCATCTTTTTCTTCCTGAAAACTCAAGGCTGGGGTGTCAGGGTCTTACATTCAGCTCCCCATAATTGCCACGTTTCCCAGAATGGCCCGGAGACCATCACTTTTAGGGTTCCCTAATAAGAGTCCGCGTGCAGCAGAGCACAGGCCAACATCCTCAGCCAAAGCAAACCCCCAGTCTCAGTGGGCACCCCTGGCTGGAGCACACAGTACCCTCAGTGGGAGAGCTGAACTTGGTCTCGTTGACGAAGGTGGACAGGTCAGAGGGCTGTGGGTAGTCCTGCTTGTCCGTGTTCAGGTCCACAGTCATGCAGGTCCACTTCTGGCCCGTCACGGAGGACGCCAGCTTCTCCTCATCCGTGGCGTGGACCACCGTGGAGATGACAGGAGGTGTTTCTGGAGTTGGCAGTGGAGTGGGATCCTGCAGCAAACAAGGGCCAATTAATTCCATTATCTTTCACTCACACGAGGAACAGCTCAAACCTCTGAATTCCTTTGCACTGCCAGAGCCATCTTTTTAATTCCGTAATCTCTGCTGCAGTGCTGTATAAAATACTTAATGGGAAATACTGACTCTACCAGCAGCTAGTTTTCCCAGTGCAACTAAGCTCTTTGATGATAAACACTTGCATTGCAAAGCTGCTTTGATAACAGGGAAGAAAGAAGATCCAGAGCTGTTGAAATCTCTTAGGCACTTGACACAAGTGGCACACATCACCCATCACTGGAGTCTCTGACTGCCAAAACTGACTTTTTAGGCTGCCCTCATAGGAGTAAACCCTTGTAGGCCCACAAGGTCATGAACCCTTTCCCCTTTCTTCACTTCTACGCTGTCGAGCAGCAAAAATAAAAGGGCAGGATGGATAACAGGAAGAGAAACAGCAGCATGGAAGGAGCTGTGCCACATCAAAGCAGTCAGGCCTTTGTGGAAGAGCAGCTTTTGTTAACTTCTCTTCCAAGAAAACCACCTGCCAGCAGTTTACAACACGGAATAAAACTATCCAAGCACATGTTCCCGGTAGATCAACCCACTTGGTTTATTTCTATTTCCCTTCCAGCCCACCAATTTGGTGCATTTAGTTTCTTACTTTCTAATCTAAAAATTCCAGGGTGGATAGTGATAGTCTCATTTTTCAGACAAGTGACTAAAGATATTTATTCATATCCTTGCTCCATCTTAACACAGGGCTTTCCAATGCACATTTGCTAATACTCTAACAGGAATTCCCAGGGAAAGTAGTAGATCTACTATACACTGTGCACACACTTTTAGAGGACAAAAGGTTAATGCTTTATGGTAGTAGCCCAATGTCCTATACTTGGACATATGCATATATTCTTTACAAAAATCTCCTCTATTATTTAAAATACAAGTCTACAACAAAATGATCTTCTGTTATTAAACATACAATTCCGCAATTAAATCAACGAAATTTCCTTCTTTTTACCCCTACAAGAACATGATTTACATGCATCGAAATAAGGCAGCACTTTACCTGAGAAGGAGGATCTGATAGTGGGGATCTTTTTGGTGATTTTTTCACCCTAAATGTATCACTGAAAACAAAGTTCGAACAGTTAATATGGTAATAGCAGCAAGAATCAGGTCATTTCACACTTAGCAAGAGACAGCCACAGACAATGCAACCTCTGTAAGCCCGTCTGCATTAAAATCCCGTCCATTAGGCAGCAGCACCCCAGAGAAACATGCCACTGGTACATATTTTTGTCATGCACTTGGAACAGGCCTCGATCCCTCAAAAGCTGAGAACAGCAGGATTGCCATATTTTTCATGCTAACTCCTGACACATTCACAGAGCAGAGTTACTGCTCGGCTGAAATTCAAATCCCTGCTCCACCACAGGCACCCTCCAGGGCCTTGTGGAAATTATTTATTTAGTTTCTGTCTGCTTCAGTTTCACATCCCAAACTTAGGTCTAACCCACACCTTTACCTGAGAATTAAAACTGTGACAAACTTAGACTCCAATGACCCCAAAAAACCTGGTTTGCTTTAGATGAACTATATAAAACCATCTAAGGCAAATGCTGTTCCCCAGATGCCAGAATGAGCTGTGTCATTACAAATGGGCACAACAGACCTTTTTAAAAACAAATACAAGAAGAAATATGGCAATTCTGCTTCCAGTTTCCCAGACACCTCACAGTGCAGACTGGGAGCACGGACACCATAACCCCCCAAAATCCCACAGGTTTCAATCAAGCAAAAGGAACGAAGAACATACATTATGTCATGATGGTGTATAATTATGAATGCTGCTTCTATTCACAATTGGCTAAAATTTAGCTAAAGTTTCTAACCAGGAATAAACTAATTACCTATCTGTTCTCTTGATGCACATTGCCAGAGTTATTCAAAACCATTTACATCACTAACTACAACAGGGAGAAAAATACCACAGCCATCTCACTGGTAAGACTTTATATTTGAACTGAGATGCAGTGGCAAAAAACGACTGCCCACCAGCTCACCCCTGATCAATGATGGCAAGGTTGACACCAGAAATTCTCATGGTGGGTTTCAACCAGCAGAGGGTAAATCAATACCACATCCAGAGGGGAAAATAAATTGGGCAGCTGAATATTGGTGTGTTCAATGCCATTAATTATCCAGTTATGATGACAGAATTAATTAGGGTAACTTTTTCCTTCAAGAAAGACAAGCACTTTGAGCAGTGTTTACGAAGAATTGGCTGTACAATGTTGTTCAGTGGTAGAAATAAAACTTTCATATTTTAGCTCGAGGATACAAAATCCCTATAGTTTTTAAATGAGGATCTCCTTTGATAGGCAACAGATAATGAGGCAACAGATTCCTCAAACTCATTCGCAGTCAGGCATCTTACTTAAAATAGCTTTCATATGAGCAAGTGAAGTGAAATCATTAACATAAAAGCTTCATGCTGAATAATAACTGATCATGCTGAAAAATAAATAAGTAAAATTAAAAAGCCCATAAATCAAAGAGGAAATTTGAATTGTTAGCTTAGAATTACTTACAACAGAGAACATACAGACATCACATCTTCTACCATCCTAAGACAAAGAAGACAAAGAAAAGAGAGACAGACAGAAGGAACTGACAAAAAAGATTAACCTACAAATACTGTTAATGTGTTAAGGCAATCTGACCATGCATAAAAATATGCTGTATAATCTTAACTCCTACTTTTTATTGTGAAATACACGAAGAGAAAGAAAAAATATTAATCAAGTCCTTCAATGTTTTCTAGTTCAATGTTATACTTTTGATATGCTTTCATCTTACAAAACACATTTTTCAAAGCTGACACCTACAAGTTAAGTTCCTTTCAACACACTAACTGTCCTTGCCTTCTCTGATGGAGGCCACCTGCTTGCTTTTCAAAACACAGTATTTGTTATTATATGAGATGCAAAACTGTTCCTGAATGGCAGATAAGCTTAAGGAGAGGGCACGGTTATTCCGGGGTTTGTCATGTTTGCTGATGTGTTGTGACAGCACAGAAAAAGCTACTTGACCATTTCAAACCATTTACCCAGGTCAGGATAGAAAATGACATTGCTTTAAATCTCAGCTGGTTTGGTCCTCTCCAAAACCTAACTTGGTGCTCTAACAGAGCGAACTGGTTTCCCCCAGAGCACAACCAAACTCTGTCAAACAGCTTGGCTAAGAGAAGTTTTAATTTACTCATAAGCTTGGCGGTTTGTGCTCATCTCTCCTCACGTGCAATGCTCATGACAGCTGGTACCTTCCATTTCTAAACAGCCTCCAGCCATCCAAGAGCTTCCAGAGCAATGCCTGCACAAGCAGTATCTCAATAAACCACCTATTTTTACTCATCACTGTGAGCTGGCCCTGGGGAGGCATCAGCTGCTCGTTGCTCAGCATCACCTGAGCCATGTGATTGTCCCCAAGCAGCTCAGCACTCGGGCAGATGACCAGAGAGCAATTTGTGTTGAGCTCGTACTTCTTGTAAAAACCTCATCTTTTCACAGGGAGGTCAATGCTTAGACCGCTGCAGTTTCATTCAAGAACCAAAATGGCTTATTTTTACGGATTTAACAGATGTTAGACTGAGCACATGGCTCAGATTCAAAGTAGTACAAGCTCAGAAAAGGCTTAAACTCACGCCTGGCTTCTTCACCTCTAATCTAACAATCACTGCCTTTCCACATGAGGAACTCATTTTCAAATTGCTCCATAGGGTTTGATTTCTGCATCCCTCAACAGTGCTAACAAAACCTCCTGCCACTGCCTATCCTAGCATCCCCTCTCAAGCCTTAAGGTAATTTTCTTCTAGAAGGTACCACAGCTGCGGGCTGCAATGGTACTTTGCAGTCTCGTCTTTGTGGGGGAAAAAAAAAAAAAGACCAACAAACCACTTGCAAAAGTAGGTTACAGGGCTGCAATGAGCAACACACAACACAACCCAGTGAAAGCTGTGCCAAGCATGGGCTGGGAATTCCTGCAGCCCTCCTGACCCAAGAACCTGTGAGCCCTGAGCCTGGGGAAGCTTCACTTCCTCGCTGTGATAAACACCAGCACTCAACTTTGTGATTCTATGACAGGGTTTCCCCACGGTGGATTTTCTCAAGGACAAATGTGGCTTAGCAAACTCTCTGTAAACTCATTTTGCCCCTCAATTAACAACTTTGGAATTCTTCCCAATATTGAAAGCAGATGGGAGAACCCAAGAGGCCCACTCTAGGAGGTCTGTCAACTCCAGCTACTGGAAGACACAAGGAGACTCTGCCTGCCTGCAAAAACTTGAAGATCTCAAAATTTCCCTCTGCACCTCCTCAGTAAGATTCAAATTGTTCCTCTCTTGCTGTCAGACTTTTAAATTTTGATTTGGACCAAATTGGTTCGGACTGCAGGCTTGGAAAAAAATGTTTTTCTTTACCACTAAGTTTCAGGTAAACCTGAAAAAGTAGCAACACCAGCAAAAACAGGTTCCTCTCCCAAAGAAAACAACTCAACTACACAGTGGTCTAAACTATCCATAAATCAGAAACACCCTTAGCAAGAAAATAAAGGCACAAACTTCCTCAAATCTGACAAGAGACTTGAATTAGAAGCTTAGAAGGCAGGAGGCTATTCAGAAAAATCTGAATAATCTCCACCTCGCCCTGTACGGGAGATCAGCTTTTGTACTGCTTTAAATTAACCATGTCATCTTATCTTAAATTGGCATTTAAAATTTGTGCTCCCATTTTTGTTAGCTAGCTGGAACATTTAAACCACAAAAGAACATGAACTGAGATACTTTCTTATAGGTACACAGAAGAGATCAATTTCAGATATAACTTAGTGGTCACCAACTCAAAATAACCATCTCTGAACAGATAAAGCAACATGAGTATCAGCAACAGTCATAGAGGTTTTTAACCAAATATCTAAAAAAAAACCATAGAAAATTTATCCTGGAATTTGTCACCCATATCTAAAAGCTGGATATTTCCCTAACATCTAGTAGTTTTGGAGATTTTAAACTTTCTACACAATTGTAAGCTCTTTCATAAGAAGGAATTTTTTCATATTTTTTACTTGTGTATCTGTATTTTAAAAAATGTATTTCAATACTGCACTCTTCTGTTTCAGGTTATTTTCTTTTAAATACCATAAGTCACTGGATGAAGCCATCTTCCTGCTGTTTGCAATACGAGATTTGTCACTGCCTTACTATTTCACATCCCACGCCCAAAAACAATGATTCATAAAATAGCTGTGCTAGGGTGGTAAACAGCATCAACTTCCCAGAATGAGCTCGCAGAAAATTGGGCACATAACTGATAACATTACGTTTTAACCAAGTTCAAAACTACGCTGAGCCCAAAGACTTAAAAAATGCGTTTGCTTACTGCGGCTTCGTAGTTCTGGAAATATCAAATTATTGAGGGAACAGGCTGAGAGCAGGAACAGCCCCCCAGCGTGACTCCAGTTGTGGCCACCAACACCCAAGGCCACCTCCCTTTCTCTGTTCAGATATAAATCCTGTGTAACTGTGCTAAGGGGGGAGGAATGTGCTGCTTCTATTCTAGAAACGTCTTTGCCCTTTAACTTACGTTTTGAGTGGCGTCTTCTTCTTCTTGGCAGGTTTGTTCAGGCTGTCTCCCTCCGTCCCGTTGCTTTCGTTGGCACTGGCTGGTATCTCAAAGGAAGCTGGAGATTTGGAAGGCGAGCTGGCTATCTTAGAAGAAGACTTGAAAGGGTCAATGGAGTCCTCACACATGTCCGGCTCGAAGCTGTACGTTTGTTGAGGCAGTTTGGGCGATTCCTGCATTTTTGTACTGGATGAGAAGGGGTTAAAATTGGGATCGTCCCACTTGTCGATATCAAAAGTGTAGGAGCCTTTCGTGATGGGGATTTCATTGGGATCAGTGGGCGACTTGGTCGGGGTGGTGGGAGCATTGTCAAGCTTCTCCACTGGTTTTTTAGTCTTTGGCCTCCGTAGCGGCATTTTAGCACCGGGCTTTTTCCCTGCTTTTTTGGGAGGAGGAGTGCTCTCCTGCTGCTCTTCGCTCCCCCCTTTCTCCTCAGAGTAATCGAACTCCAGCCTCACTGCAACGCCCTTGACGGGAGGGTCCTCCTGTCCCCCGGTGTCGGGCGGAGTCACCTCCCCGGCCTCGGGGGCTGTTGTCAGAGGCAGCGTTTTCCTGCTGGCAGGGGGAGAGTTCTGCACCTTGCTGCCTCTGGAGCTAAACGCGCTAATCCCTTCGAAACGGTCCGGATCCGAAGGGTCGGATCCTTCAGGCACAGGCGGGGCCTCCTCTTTCTCAGCAGAGATTTTGGAAGGTTCAGTACATTCGGGCTTTGCTGAGTCAGCCTTCACCTCAGGTGCTTTATCCTCACAAGCTGCTTGGTCAAGCTCAGGAGGTTCTTGTGGGGTTTCCTTCACCAGCGGAGCATCCAGAGGTTTTTTGGCCGGCTGCTTCTTTTTTAAGGAAGCTGGTCTGGGTTTTTTCGTTCTCTTGAGGGTACTGGAAGCACTGCTGGAACCGGTACCGTACACATCTGCTGACGGTGCTAACGTGTCACTGTTGCCAAGGTAAGACGCTCCATCAAAGTCACTGGCCTGCAGGCTGAGAGAGCGAGACAACGTGGATTTGGAAACCGGGACCGAATCCGTGGATTTTCTCCGGACATTTGCTTTGGGGTCACGATTCTTGGGCTCTGCAGAGCTCGGCCCTAAGGCGTGGAGAGAATCGACCAGCTCAATGTTATCGAAGTCCAAGTTGTAGGTTCCACTGCTGGCTATGGGCTTGTCCTCGTCGAAGACAGTGGAGAAGGAATGGCAGGGGGGACGGAAAGGGCTCTCCTGAACTGGTTCACTGTGTGACACATCGGTTACGGGCTCAGCCTCTGAACACGGGCCTGTGGGAACAAACAGAAAGCTCAGAGCACTTACAAACGCATTTTTTTTAAGAACGGGGGCTTAGGAGGTTTTGTTATCATCTAATATTAGTGCAAGTAAAAGAAAAAGGCATGAAAGTAATACAAATTGACTAAGCAAACCAAAGAGACTGTTCCTATTTATGAAGCAGATTAGGGGGAAAAATAGATCTGTTCTCCCCAGAACAGGATTCAAGGCAAGTCTCATGAAAAGACAAAATACGTATTTACAATAGCCTCTAAAGCACCTCCTCTAAACTATCACTTATAGACATGGATATTACCATAACAGGCAAAATATTGCAAATAGCAGAAAAACTGCACATAAAGCACTTTTCCCCCCCATTTTCTACTACTATAAAGAGTTCCCACAATTGTGTCAGAGCTCCTATGAAGTGAATCTCCTGTAAATTGACTGGTGCTTCAGTAATTACATGTTGACCTTAAGTTTTGTTTCCCATGTGCTATTTTTACCAATTTACCCAGAGGAAAATGGCTTCCCCTCCCATCAGTGCTGCTCCTCTATCTGCCCCAAGCAGTCAATGATTGCAAGTTTATAATAAGACATGAATAATTGAGAACTTAAGATGAAATAAATTATGGTAAAGGTTAGGAAAAAAAAAGTCATTTAGAGAACTCCACAAATATTTTCAGCTGAAAAAATCTTCCTTTAAAAAGCTTGACAGTTCCTACTGATTATTTAAACCAGGTTTTTCCAAGTGTAGTTCTAACTTGTTGATGATAAGAAAATTTTATAGAGAGATTTGTGTTAAAACTCTTAATACAAGGAGCCTTCCACTACAATTAAAGGTTTTCTTATTGACTGGAATCCTAAAATGATTTATAGAAATCTCTTAATTTTGGATATAACAACTCTATTGGACAAAGCATAAAAAGACAGAGTGCATAACAAAAAAAATCAGAAAACAGAGGCAGGAAAGCATGAAGGTGATGGTCCTTGCTGCCTTCCAGCTCATTAGGTTGATTATTCAAATGTTTTACAAATCCTGCATATGGCTTGCTCCTGCTGTGACTGTACCACTCTGATCTACATGCACCACAGTCACCTCTGTCCCTGTGTGTCCCTGTGGGGTACCCGAGACCTGGGACAGCTCTCTCCAGCTCCCAGTTCAGCCTGGGCTGAGCCAGCTGCTCACAGCTCTCACAGAGGAGCAAAATGCCCCCGTGTTTCCTGTTGAAGCAACACAGCCTTCTTCATTGTTGTCATTTTTTTAAAATTATGCAATTATAAAGAAGAACAGTCAAACAAAAATGAATGCTTTGCTCAGCCCTAAACGATTTCAGACATTTCTGCTCATCCTTTTCATTCCAGTCCTGACATGTTTTGCAGTATAACTCGCATTTTGCCCTGCTACATTCATTAATATTGTTCATAAAAGCAATACAGACAATCAATTATTATTTTAGTGAGAAGCTATGAATGGATTAAGAAAAGGGAAAAAAAATTCCTTTGTTTCAAAAGAAATTGTGTGTCTGCACAGAGACTGCAAGAATTATTATTTATGGGTGTGGAGGACAGAAAGAGATTTAAGGGAATTGGACACATTTCCCAAAGTGGCACCATGTATTTCCAGAGACTGTCAAAGGGATGACAGCTACGCAGTTTCTCTTTAAAGACTGTGGAAGTTCACCAGGATACATCAATTAAAGTAATATTCTAATGTGTTTTTTCTGCTAAATGAATGCTAATAGTGTGGCAGCACTTCAGAACAGTTTATTTTCCTCCTTAATCCCCACTGGTTTGGGCTTGGTTTCAGCCTGGCTGAGGGGTCATTAATTAGGCTTCATTTGCCAGCCGGGCTGGTGCTCCCTTCACACACACATCACTTGGTGACACTGAGGGACTCCTGTGAAGGGCACTCGGAGAGTGCCACAAACCTCCAGCATTAGCCTAATCTGTCCCTTTCACCCTGAAAGGAGAATGGAAGGCACTTCAGGGGAATACATCACAATAAACACTGGGATGAGTACAAATGTAGGCCAGCATGAAATGAAAGTGGGATCTGAACAAGGAATCATCTGCAGTTATGCACTGTTTTCATTCCAGCCTACGTCAAAGCCCTCAACAGCACCGAGGCCCTCGTTCAAAGTAGTATAAACATGCATTAAAACAAAGCAAAATAAAATAAAATAAACCACTGCCCTGCAGGGCTTGGACTGTAAATAAGAAGCTGAGGTTTGGGATGCATCACGCAGAGGGAGCGTGCAAGGCTTTGCAGCTACTCCCAACAAACCAGCATTTCAATTCTGTGTGCTCCACACAGTGCAAGGCTTTAATCTTCTTTAACTGCTTATTTCACGACTTCCTCCTCATCAAATCCTTTTTACTCAAGAGTACAGATTTCTGCAGAGTGCTGCTCGATATTTTTTATTGTTTCTTTATGAAACAAGATGTGAAACTGTCTCAGCAGACAGGGCTCTTGGCAGAAGGGAAATGCTGCTGTCAGCCTCTTCTGCCTTTACCACAGGACTGGCTCGCTCCTGGCAGCAGCAGAATTGCTGGGGGAGGAGGTATAAATGGTACTCAAGGTTTTATTACTACAAAGAGACATGGAGATCATACTTTCCTGACATTAACAGCCTATTCAGAGAGCAGTGACATTTGTCCTTTTACAACACAAAATTAAGCCAATCAGTATCACTACAGTGTTTTATTAAAATGCAGTTTGAACACAAAGGAACATACTATGACACCAGCTATGGGAATTAAGGCAGGACTTATCTGCCCTAGAGAGAGACCAGCACAAGGCTTTAAATCAGGTTTATGCTTTTTATTGGCACTGAGTCACCCACAATTTATACTGGTAAGAGCTGCCCACAAGAAGATATTAAGTTTTATAAGGCATTCCAAGAATGTGGAGGATAGCTGCAATAAAAAACCAGGCAAGCTCCCCAAAACCCCTCATTTCATTCATTAAAAAATAAGGTCCAAGTTCTGCTCCTTCCACTAGGAAATTCCTCTCATTTCAGCAAAATTTTGACAGGATCTATGATTGAAAAACATCCCAAACTCAGACTTCTTGTATCCAGGTGATGAGACCTAAATATTAGAGTTACAAGGCACGTTTAACACTTGGCATTTTCACCTGGCACCTGCTGTGGAAGAACCAGAAGTTTCTAGAAAGTCACAGAATCACAGAATATCCTGAGTTGGAAGGAACCCACAAAGACCACTGAAGTCCAACTCCTGGCCCTGCACAGGACAGACCCAAGAATTCCACCCTGTGCCTGAGATGATTAATAAGATACTGTAAGACTGTGTGCATTAATAAACAAAACAAATTTCTGTTGCTTTTTCACAGAAGTAGCCAAGGCAAGGGACTACTGTGCTGAAGCATTTCTAAAGCAGAGGGAGATAAACTGAAAATAGGCCTTAACACTTTTTGGAAACAAAATGAAACACTCTTCTGACAGGCGTAGCAATAACATTTAAACAGATATAATAAGCAAATATAGAAGAAACTGACTATCAGTTCTGTTTTCTATAGAAAATGTAAACAAAGGTAAACCTCAGGAAAATCCGTACAAAAGCAAAAAAAAGGCATATAGGAATTGGAATTACCTTACACAAGAAATTTTGAAACACAGTTTATTTCAAGTTCCTTCTTGTTATGAAAACCCTTTGATGTCAGGAAATCAATTAGTACCACTTCTTTAAAG
Source organism: Cyanoderma ruficeps (assembly GCA_008694505.1). NCBI lineage: Eukaryota > Metazoa > Chordata > Aves > Passeriformes > Timaliidae > Cyanoderma > Cyanoderma ruficeps. The sequence goes on along the minus strand of VZDJ01000116.1, from coordinate 26,098,934 downwards.
TTCTGTAAAAATACTTTTGCCATTTATTCTAAGATGTATTCTAACATTGTATATAAAAGTTTCTTTTCAAATTTTCCGTATCAGTCTCCGAGATGAAAAACACCGAAGAAGAATGCTGTCCATACCAAAAATTTAGTTTGTTTTTGTCTGGACCATAATGTCTCTATTGGAAAGCCTGACCTCCAATTTCCCTGGCACCAGAAGGACTCAAATAGAGGTGCCCCATGTCCTGATTGTTGGGCTGTAATGCACAGAGGGGACTCCAGCTCTCACTCTCCCCTGTGAATACAATCTGAATTCAGTAATCATCTGGGGAAGGCAGTGGGGGTGACAGAAAATTCCCAGGCAGGAATTCCTGGCCAAAACCAGGGGATTTGGGAGAATGGCCTTGGGGCACATTCTGCTGCTCACATGGATGAAATAAGGAGGACAAGAGGCCATTGCTATGGGAAGCTGAGGAGACAAGTAACAATAATTTAAAACAATGACAAAAAATAATAACGGCAACCTCAAACTCTCCAATTTGCCTTGAGATTATAACCCATGTTTCCCAGAATTTATTTAGGGAGGAATGGAAGGGCTGACTGGTGGCACTTCCTGGGGCTCAGGGGTAGTTTCCATACTTGCTCTGTTGCTCCTCTTCCCCTCCAGACTTGCCCTCAGACTGACTCCCCTGCTCTGCTCTGCTGCTGATGGACCAGAGCCATGCAGCAGGTTTTACCCCACCAGGAGCTGGCACAGACCCAGCACGAGTCCAGCTCAGTTCACTTTCATCATATATATTAAACGACCATTGAAGTCAACCTAATTAAAAACTCTCCTCTTGGCTTTCCAGCAGTGGGGTCCAGCTGCTGTGCTAATGATATCATGCAACACAACTGCAGCCATCTGCATAAGTAATTATTGTCAGCTATAGATGAAATGATCCTTTAAACACTTACTGTGCTCCCTCCTTCCACCCAAACACGCTCCGCCACCCATCCCATGTGAAGGCAAAGCCATGTGGCTGCTGAACCAGGAGCCCAGCAGGACAGTGCTGCCTCTCCCTGTGCCTGTGCCAGGCTCTCCAGCTGCCCATATTCCTCACTCCTCCTCCAGTGAAACCTGGCTTTTTAGCTGGTGCCATCCAGAAACTCTGCTCCAATGCCCCTGAGCCCTGAGGAAAGGACTCGTTCTCTTTGTGTGCAGCCACACGCATAACTTATGAAATAAATAAACTACAAGACACTCAAACGGTTTATAAAGTACAAAATGTTTAACTTTTCTCATTTCTAAACACCTAAACTATAGCCTCATTATTTATTTCTTCTAAAGAGTTCCAAAACAAATGGATGCTTTGTGCCGCCCTCCTACATTTGGATTTTTTCTGCATTAGGCATCTTCTTCCCCTCCAATAAACTCCCCTGTTGTATAACTGTGCATTGCATCATTTTGGAATGCTGAACGGATCTCTGTCACTTTCCTGTAACTTTGCCTCCCATGGACAATGTGATTTGCAAATGAAGTGGTTTTCCCTCTGCCATCCAATGGCCTCCAATCGAGTTCACACTGGCAGTGAACAGCTATATTCAGTTTCCCACTTTTCTTCAGAAAGATCTGAAAAAAAGGAGGGGGAGAACTGGGATGGAAGGAGACAAGAATCACATGTGCCAGGGAAGCACATGTGTAATCAAGGGCTTGAAGATAATCTACTGCAGTAATTAAAAGCACACTCCAATCCTGTTCAGCATGTGTGCTCTTTTGTTCTCTGAGCACTTATTTTGTAATCATTGGATTGCCAAAGATTTAAAAAAAGGAAAGAAGATGCAGAATGAGTAACTTTTGCTAAAATGACAAGGGAACTCTAAGAGCAGAAAGGAAAAAGCCGCAGCGTGCCTCAGTTATTTACTTTTTCTTTTGTGAAATCAAGTTTGTAGAAAATCCTTGAAGCTTCTTATAAACCTTTATCATAAATCAAGATCCTAAACAGCACTGGTTAATGAGTAACTCCTAGAAATGCTTTAAGTGGCTTGAGACCATCAGTGGGATGTTACAACTCTTTCCAAACACAATACAAGGGAGCTTTGAACCGCTGGGAGGAATATTATCTGCATACAATTTAGCCAGGTGATCATGATGACTTGACTTTCAGATGGAAAAAAGACAGCACAAGGGGAATTCAGTCTCAAACTGTTGAGCTGTCATCCGACAGCCCAAACAAAGCTATTTTGGGCTAATAGCATGCTTTCTACTCCCTCATATTCCATTACTCAATCTGAAGAACAAAGAACACTTCTTTGGTGAAAGAACTTCTTTGGGTTTTAAACACAATTCTCTCTTTTAAAAGGTTTTATTTTCTCAATATGTACCGATTTTCACATATGTATACCATACATACATTCATATATAACCCCGTGTTCCTCCTATAAAATCAGTATTTCTGTTGTTCTAACGGGCCTCTTGACCACCTCCTGTTTCATTAACACATCTGAAAATGGCATTTTGTTTATTGTCACAGTTAACAGTGCTCACCTGCATCTGCATCTCACATCTCCTTTTTCTACTCATATGACTCTGTAAAGATCCTACAAAAAGGAGCTTGGTTCAAAAGGAAGAAAGTTTTTTCCTGGAGACCTCCTCTTTTCTTTAATATTTTTTCAAATGTTATGGACAGATTCTCCATTACTTTATTCCAGGAGGCACATTCTTCCTCTCTGAACGGGTAAGTAACTAATAATCCAGAAGCCAATTTATTAGCATTAATTCCTTGCCTGTGCTTAGAGAAACAGCTCCCTGCATGTTCACCTCCCCTCTGCATCATGTCCCACTCCTTACCTGTATCTTCCACGGGCAGCTGAGGTTTTATTTCTTGCTCTGCTACGTCTGCAACAACTGCTGCTGCTGCTGCTGCTTCAGGGGGTGGCTGTGGAGGTGAAGGTGGTGCCTTGACAGGTGTAGTGGACTCTGGGGTCTCAAAGGCTTCTTCAGAGTCAGAGCTCCTGGGGAAAATCAAAGCAGACACTGGTGAGCACAGTGAGGATTCACGTTTGCAGGTCAGGCTTGGCAGAGCTGGGCTGTCTGAGCTGGTGGCACAGAGCTCAGCTCTCAGGCTACCTCTGTATTTCCTAAAGGAGACTGACATTCCAGTATGGTTTCCAGAGCAGGATGTCATGGCTGTGGTCTTCTCCCTAGACAAGCATTTATGTCATTTGTGTTACAGAAGTGAACACACACTTGGAAATGAATCCATCCTGCAAAGCCTGCTTGGCAGTGTGAGGCTGGCTCAGCCACACAGACCAATACCCCTGTGCTACTCTTTTGCACAAGCACACCTAAATTAACTAAAAAATATAAAGACTCTTCTGGATAAAATTTCCTAGCTTCATAAAATAAGCCCAAACATCTAAAACAGCACCAAATTTCTCTGTGTGCTCTCAAGAGAGAGCAGACGTGAAGATATCTGAGGTGCAGCAAACTCTTGTGGACCCTCCTCCCATGGAAATACTACATCCCATTTTCAGAATTTTGCCAGAGCCCTTTCCAAACAGACATTGTGACACAAGGTAGGACAGCCTGTAAAAAGCATGGAATCCTGGTATCACCAATAATCCTTTCGTGGCACCACATGCTCACAGGGACACAATAACAGGGCTGGTGCCAGCCCAGGAAGGAGACAGCAGCATCCAAAATAGAGTAATTCAAGTGAAACACAAGCTTGAAAGGCAGCAACTCTACAAAATCATGAGTAACATAAACATTAAGTGAAGATCTAAACCATTCAAGGGCACATCATTTGCTCTTAGAAGTGTACAGCCATAAGAAACTGTCCTTCTAGGTCTGGAAACTATAGATCATGCTTGTTCTTAAACTGAGCCCATATTATAAACATTTCATCCTTTGCCTGGGAGCAACGAATGCAGTAACAACGGTGTCATATTCAATATGCACTGAACATATGTTCAAAATACATTCAATAAGCATTTCTGCTGGTCAGATGCAGTTTTGGACTGTTGGTCTCTAAGGAAGTAAATTGAACACAGCAGTTTGTTAAAGGACAGGACTGATTTGCCTCTTCCCCAGTGGTTCTGTGTTGCCATGAAATGAGAAGCCATTTCATCCCCCAGAAGCACCCCACAAGCCTCCCCAAATCAAGGACTCCTCTCATTTTGCTCGAGTTAGAAGGTAACTCTGAGCTGCCCGATTCTGTTTGGTGTCCTGAGACTCGTGATTATTTTAAGCAGCTCCAGGTCAGGAGAAGTAGAAATACAGGATTTGCATTCATTTGCCTCAATCTATCACAGCATGAAGCCTTAGGAGAGCTGGGGAAGAAGGGACCCCAGTGTCATCCTTGACACCTCCAAGGAGCACAGTGGTCCCAATTTTCCCTCTCCCTCTTCTCTGCAGAATCCCAGAGAGAGCTCCCACCTCCTCCCACCCCATCAGGGTACACATCATGACCCTGTGCCAACCAATTCCTGGTTCATCACCCCTACTCCTGAAGCAAAAGGAGTTCTACTAGATTATAATTTTGGATGTTTGGAGATTTCTTTTTTTCCTCCCCAAACTTACACAGCTCAAACCCACTGTGTCTGGCTTTCCATTCTATCTGCTGTTGCAGCTCCTCAAAAAGCCTTTGTGCCACTTCTTTAACCATCCTCATTCCTCAGGCCACAGAACAGTCAAACTGGAACAGGCACACTGCTTCATTTTCAATCATATCCCTACAAAGATGCACCATGTTTAAGTGTGACATATTTTAAGCTCAAAGAACAGCTGCAAACAAAGGGGTTCTGTAAATAAATCTTCACAATAGGTATTCAACAACAACAATAAAAAAGCTTTCACCTCCCTTCATGGAGCTGGTTCAGGAAACTTTGAAGAATCAAAGACAGAAACAGAGTTGTGTGATATTCTCCCAGTGTCATAAAAATAAACCCAGGAAGTGACCATCTAAACCAACAAAATGAGGAGCAATTCATATCTCTCAGGCTTTCACATAGTTTTTCATTGTGCTGCACTTAATTAATGTTTCACCCTCTACAATTTGAACTCAAAGTCTAGCTCTGTAATACTCAAACAATAATGTTTAGACTCCTTTTTTCCAAACTGTCTGTACAGCACATGTAACATATACAGTAACTGGAATGGAAAAAAACCCCTCTCTTTTCATGTCCTGCTCAAAGGAGGATTTGTTAAACTGCCTTGATGGAGCAGTTCTGTGTCCTCTTTAGTTAAAATATGGAGAGAGTTGGTGCCTGTTTATCTACCTTTTAAAGGAGCTCCCTTTGTTTACTTGGGCTCTTCCTTGGATGAATTGGGCATAATCATCTGAAGTAAATAAAAATACTTGTTCTTTTTTGTTCACTGCATGAGTTTCCACTCTGGAAAACCTTTTGAGTTTGTGGACAGACAATTGAGGTGCCTGAGCTCCAGAAAAAGCCTTTGTTTTGCTAATATTTAATAATTCCCAAGAGATTCTGATGCAACACTCCTGATTTTCAGCCAGTACTGTCTTAACCATAACTCGAATCCTGATGTGCTTGTTTGGAGAAGCAACTGTGCTCACAAAGAAAATTCTATTTAACAAAGAAACATGAAGGGAACCAGAAAAACCTTCTTTATCATGGCCTGGGATCTGGGCAAGGGCATAAAGCCTGGAAGCACATTCCAGTACTATGCTCCAAAGTCAACATGCTTCCTGAAAATATTATATCTTGGGTTCAGTTTTCCTTAGTGAAAATACAGATAGTCTCTCTTACGTGAGTTTTTTTTATAACTGCAGTCCTACATTCAGACAGCAAGAAAGGATTTTCCCAGAACAACAGGATTTTCTGTGAAAAGGAAATCACATCTTTCAGCCAGTTCAGTTCACAACGCCTTTTCTCTGAGAAATTCAGGGAATACATGGAACAAAAAGCAATAATGATGCTGCTGTACAGTTCCTGGTGCAAAACAAGCCTGCCAAATTGTGATACACCCTGAGGGTCGGCTCAAAGCTGCACAAGGAGCAGCCAGCACAGGTGCAGCTGTGGGCAGGTTCTCAGCAAAGGAAGAGTCTTGTACCATCTAGAATATGATTCCGAAGCTCCAGCCATGAATGAAGCCAAGAACAGTGTGAGCCTGCAGGACTTGTTGTGGGGCAGTGCTGAAGTGGGAGCTACAAGAAAGGGAACACATTCATGCATCTGCTTAGCCAGCCTGGGAAATTAGTGGGAGCTTCCTTTCAGAACATGTCATACACCTCTTTCCATCTGCATCCTTTGGATTTTGTAGGTAACAGGTGAAAAATTATAGACTGTAGAAGTCACAAAACATTCTTTCAGTCTGTCTCCTTCATGTCCTGTCTTGAAAGGCAGCGGTAAACAGTAAACACAACACATACAGATGGGGTCCCGCAGCAGGGGAGAACAGGGAAATCCAAGAATCAGACTAGACCAACCAAATCTGGCAACACTGCATCAACTTGTGGAGCCTGAGCACCCCCACTCTCATCTGGGAAGTCTGAGCCTGTTACATAAATCTCTGGAGGGAATACTGAAGGCAGTCACCAGGGTTGACCTCTCCTCTTCACCTCTGGCCGTGTGGAAACCCAGCCCCATAAGTTACATTACTTCTTTTTTATAAACCACAGGTTCTTACAATTTAAATCCTCCCCGATTTCAGAATGAAAAATTGCCTTTTTGTCAGTGTAGCTGGAAAGCAGTCAGGAAGCAAGATTGAGATCTCTTCACTCCCCTGCCTCTCCTCGCTGCCTGCCCTCAGACACAGCCCCTGAAGTGAGTGAGGTCACCCCAGTCACCACCCGGAAACTCGATTCATTAAAAAGTAGCTTCCAACAGAGCTGTGGCCTTGGGCCGTGGTGGGAATGCTGCCATCTGCCTCGGGTTCCTCCAATATTTACACTGCAGCAGCACAGGCAGCGCCACCCTGCTCCCTGGTTTCATTTCATGGCAGGGAAAGAGAATAGAAAAGAAACTTAAAAGCGGGACTTGGACATGAGGACTGAGCTCAGCAGCATCACCTCCTACGGAGGCACTCAAGGGAGCAAACCCGGAACTGGGATGTCCCCAAGGGAGCTACTGTAGAGTTATTTCATTTAATGTTAAATCTATAGAGAATTTTTATTTAGTGTATAGCCTACTTCAGGAAAAAAGACAAACAAACATGCCTGACTACTTTATGGAGTACTGATCTATTGATGTGCAATATGAACAATCTGGAAAGGAAATGGGGATGGCATTATGAATTTTTGAAGCCAGGAGCTGGAGCTGCATTTCTGAGAAGTGCTGCCTGTATTGGGAGTGGGGAGAGGGGGATGGAGACAAAGGAGCTGCTCTCCATCAGCCAGAGTTGTGGAATCACACGTGACAAGAAGACTTGCTTCAGGGGGATCTGCTCCACAAAAGCTAAAGTGAACAGATTCTATTTCAATTTGTACATTTCCTTCCAAACTTTGCACTTAGGAAAAAATACGGTTTATTTCCCTAATTAGTGGAACGTGTCCTGGATTAATTGAGGTCTCTCCTACCTGTCAGCAATATCACTGATGCCCTGCCAGCACTCCATAAACTCAACCTTCTCTCTGCTCAAAAAACTCTGCTCAACAATTGTTTTTCCTCTATATTTTATTGACATGACAATTTCATTCTGGCGGTGTAGTTTGGAAATAGGACATACTGGGAGGAAATAAACCAGGGAATTTTACAACACACACACAAAAACAAAGCCAAACTCTGCTCCACTGCCACCCAAGATGCTCGGAGGGTAATGCGATGAAAGCAAGGACTGCAAAGGTTCATTAGAGAGCTGCTGTTTGCAGATTGCCCTCCAACTGTACATTTGGAGGTGTACAGAGAAACTGAGGACTCAGAAGATGAGCAATTCCTCCCTGACCAGTTTCAACTGGTAGTAACTCCTACAGTCTTTTCCTGAGGTACAGCTGGACTCCCTGAGGGGGAGGAGACAGAAACGGGTGTTTTGCCTTCTTTTTTCGCCATCTCATCTTTAGATCACATGTTCTTTACACCTGGCTAGAGCTGCAGCTCAAGGGGAAAATGTCTGTCCAAGTACATCCATCGCCTCTAGGAAATGTAAACCCACACTGAAGTCCTCTGCAGATCTGTTTCCCTGAGCATGAGGACTCAAACAAGGAATCTGTTGCCAGGGGACCATCACACAGTGCTCAGGTCCTGTACAAGGTACTGGCAGGGATCTGAGGCAAATGTAGAGTCCAAGGCCATGGCCTGAAGGACCCAAATGAGCAAACACTGCAGTGCTAATGCAAAAGCACCATCTGTGGCAAGACCTAAAGGAAACAGATTCCATCAGGCCTCTGGCCCTCCAAAGCATTTGCAGCTGTTGTATCATAAATTTGAGGTATAAATTTCACATGAGTATTTACTGAACAATTTATCACGCACCATGAGAGGAAACTCAATCAGAGAGAAAAGGAGAAAAAAACCCACCACCTAACCAACTTTTTAGATTGTTCAATTTAGTACTGAAGATTAATTTTGGCTTTCATTCTTGGTATCTCCCACTGGGAGATGAGCTGGAAATAAAAAGGAGGAATGAGTTCTGTAGTTTCACCTCCATCGATCATTTTCAGAGATGATCCTCATAAAGCCTGCATGAATAATTCAGGTGTGGTTTACTGATGAGCCCAGACCCAAGGATACAGGAGTGGCTGTCTCCTTCTGAGGTCAATCTGGTTGTGCACTTTCACTGCAGTGGCAAGGGCCACACAGGCTGACAGATTTGGAAAGACACTCAGTAACTCCAAGCTTTAGAGTTTCTAGAGCCAGAGAGACGAGACAGTCAGAGATATGCATTAATTTCAGCCAAAGCTCATTCGCTGTAAAAATCTGATGAAACCGTTTCAGATTTCCAGGTGTCACTTTCAACGGTTAAACTGATTTTCTCCTAAAAATCCCCCAAACCCAAGTAAGCTACAACAAAAAGAGAACACCGAAGCAGGATGTTCCAACAATACATCTCTCCAGATGAAGATCAATCCTGCTCTCAACTCTGCCTCTGAACTGCTGCACGTACACAGAACCATAAAATAGTTTGGGTTGGAAGGGACCTTCGAAGTTCATTGAGTTCAATCTTCTTGGTCAGTTCAGTTCAAGCCTGCCTTATCCACTCAGGCTGGGACCTTTAAACAGCATGAACAGCTTCTTGTTGTAAATGTATGCAGAGCCCAGAGGGGCAAAATGACTGCTCATTCCATTTTACATTTGAGGGCTTTTTCCTTCTGTTTATATAGAATTAAGTAACTGACAATCTCTCATAATTCATCTTGTGGTATCACTTGTGGTACAGTTACACAAATCTAATACAGAGACACATACAGTCTTTCCTCTTTTTTTTTTTTTCTTCAGACTCTTACACATACAGCCCTGCATCATAATTCAAAATCATCAGGAGAGCCCAAATGGCAATTCCTTTCCTGGAGATCAAGTCACCACTTCAGGCCACCAGCCATTAGCTGACCCAAGGGCCCACTCATGAGGAGCAAGAATGTTCTCTGGCTACAACAAAAGGTCATTTTCTTAATCCCAGCACAAGGTTAGGATAATATCAAAGATGTGTCAACTTTCTATGCTGTGATTTTTACCTAATATTTACCTACACAGTGACATCCAGCTAACATGGCATTCCCCAATAATCAGCTTTTTTTAACATGATGATCGTTAGCTATAACATATTTTGAATGTGAAACATCCCTACAGACTTTAAATTTTGATACTGAATTCGTACAGCAACCCAAAGAAAACAGAGCTGCAGTGGTGGAGTTATCTGACTATTTTAGGTATTAATATTTGGCATCTACCAAATTGGAATTAGTCTGCCTATCAAACCTAGCAGCCACAGATCTGCTGAATACATGGTTTTAGAAAACAATGCAAATATATGTGGTGAGTGGCATAAACCTCACAAACTTTCTGCTATGCTCTAGAGGCATAAACTTCATAAACTATTTCCCTTTTCTCTAATAAAACATACCTTTGAAATTATAGGGTATCTCAAAAGAATTCAGTGCCCTCTCTGGGGGTTGGAGCAGATGAACTCCAGAGGTCCCTTCCAACTCCAGCCACTCTGATTCCGTGAAAAGCTTTTGGCCAGAGAAGAGCAAAGGCAGTAACCTCAGCCTGGAGCTGAAAGATGGGTGACACTTCAGGGACCATGGACAGCCATCTGTCCTGCTGCCTCTGCCCCCTGGGGAAGGTTCTCAGTGCTGGATTTGATGCTCTTATTGAGTCAGGAGCTGGGGGAGGTACCAACATGTCACTTACGTGTCACCACACTCCATTTACAAGACAGTTCCTTTAGGGACACGTTTCTGACCATTAACTATTAATGGACCTCTCTCACAGTATTGTAGGGCGAAAGCGACAAGATCATCCATCCTAGGATTAAATAAATTCACAACAAACCCATGCTGTGAGGAGACCAACCACAAAAGGTCACGAGAAGATGATGTTGGGAAGGAAACAGATCACCAAGCTTTCCTTCAGCTCACATCCTGCTCCCACATGCCCGACACCATTGTCCCACAGGAACATTTTTACTGATGTGCACACACAGGGTGAGAACAAAGCCTTGAGAATATAATAAAATTATGTTTTGTACCTGCAAGGTGGATACAGGAAAACCAAAGGGTACTGGTCTCTGAGGGTCTGCTCCAGTGATGTGCAAAATGCCCCAGACCACTGAGCAGAAGTCAGTGGGAATTCAAAGATTTCTAGTGCTGAGTCTGCACTGAACAAGTGCATCACCTTACAGGGGAATCCTTCAGTCTGCCAGCAGGTGTGCATGGCACATGGACAGATTATATATCATATGTGAACAAAAAGGCAATCACACCTTGTGCTACTCACCTGCAGCACTCATGCCATATTCTACAGCTTTCTGCCTTGAAAGTCTGACCATCAAAATGAAGCTGTAATTCCATCATAGGATTATTTCAGTTTAAACAATAATGCTGGAGAATAATTTTAGTCCTGCTTTGTAACAGTCACTGCTGCTGAGTCACCAGATCTCTTTTATTTTTACTTTAAAACTGGGCATGGCTCAACGAAAGGTACAACTCCAGCTTCTTTAATCACAGCAATTTCAAATAATTTTATAGAAGAAATCCATGAACTGGGATGAGGTTAATTTCCTTGGTTACTTTCATTCTTTATCCCGCTACCTTTCTGATGCATTAAAACACTAATCAAAAACAATACTGTCGGACAAAGAAAGTGAGGGCCATTTTTTAAAAGAGGTCTTCATAAAAGAACACAATCAAAGCTGGAAGGTTTACACAGAAACCATGTTTTGCATTCAGAGTAATATTCCATAAAATCATCTGCAATTCCTCCCTCAGCAGAGGCTTTCTGCTCAAGCCAAGAGCAGGATAACATCACGTGTTCATTTCATGGCCTGAGCTATGAAGCAGCAGAGAAGCATCCTTTGCAATTCTCACTTGAAATGAGAATGCAATTCCCACTTAGAATGTCAAATAAATCCCATTCCACCGCAACGACAATTGCACAAGAGCTCACATCGACAGGGATATGTGCAGAAAGCAGGGCAGGAGCTCCTCTGCAGAGGAAGATTTTAATATTACTTCAGCATAAATATTCCTACAGAAAACACAGCTCCCCAGAAAAATAACCACAACAAAGATGGCACTTGCCAGCCCACAAGGATGTGCTGTGAGAGGCACAAGGTTGAATTTTGGGACACGAGGGGGAAGGTGATCCTGCAGCCATTCCCCTGCCCTGAGTGGTTCTGTGCTCCCCTCAAATCCTCTGCTGCCCCAGAGCACCTCAGACAGCTCAGCTGAGCTGTCAGTGATTGACACCAGGGTAAATTTGGTGTGAATGGGTGAATATGGTCTGATCTGATGCTTCTGAGCCACTTCTCAGCTCTTCCAGTAATGGAGCTTCCAAGCTGAAGTCCTGGGATAATTCAGTGTCTGAGCTCAGAGACAACAATCCGGGTTTTCTTTTTTCACACAGGTGAGATAACAGAAATAAAATGCTATGGATTCCCCTTCTGGATCACTATGTGGGGCGTCAGCAATGGAAAATAGTACCTTGTGTGTTAGCCAAGCCACACGGATCAGTTTGGAAATGTGTCTTCTATAACAGATTGCAAAAAGAAAACGATGAATACCTTAAACATTAATAATTTGCTATAAAAAGGCACGTTTTTCCTCACAGGATGGCTGTATTTAGAGAACAGGATCAGCACTGCAATGGAGGAGAACTAAAAGGGCATAGTCATCTTAAAAATAATGTTGAATTTTGAGTTTTAGCCTATTGTCTTATAAACAATCTTCCTACCATAACTGAAGTGGGAAGAAGGAATTATTTTTTCCTGCTTTTTCTCCTTGTTTATTCAGCAATTTTGAGCACATTTTGTGCAGAAGCCAAATTCCCACTCCCCCAACAAAAGCCATTTCCTGCTTTCACACAGCAATGCTGGAGAAATCTCTCAAGCTGTGGGAAACCACATCTGAAGGAAAAAAGACTGCGGGATATAACATGGCACACTTACAGCAGCACTTCAATCTACTTAAATCATTTTTCTAACTGATTAGCAAGAAGTTCCCCATATTGCTTTAAATCATGTTAAATTTTTCCTTTTTATTGCTTTTCCTGAGATCTAGCAGGGTATGTTTTTCAACACCACTGATATAAATGAATAATGAAACAATCCCCCATCCTTTCTGGCCAGCCTTTCTCTTCTACTGGCTTCAGCCTGAATAATGAAAACATCCACGCCACAGAAACAGGACTCAGAATTGAAATTGTTTTTTAAATCCCTATGCTCTTTCTCAGGCAGATGCTTTATTCTCAAAGGTACAACAGGAAAAAGCAATTTAATTAAAAGCACTCTTCTTCAGACATCACAACTGCAAATAAACTAACGTGTCCCTAAATCACCAGAGGCTGCTGAGTATTCAACCACAGAAATCTTTTAAGAAAGATGCACATTACCCCAATATCAAAGGTTAAAACAATAGTTAAAACAAATATAACCAGCTAATGCATAATAATCCCAGCCACTTTGCTCACCCTAGTGGGTGTGGGGTTGGTGTTTGAATCAGTGGTTGATGTTCAAATATTTAATACCCCTGGCAGGTATTTTTCCTCTCCTTTTAGTCTCAAGCTTCTAAAACTTTAATCCAGGAAACATCATCGCGTCAACTGTCCCCTCAAGAAGCAGCATCCTGTGCTCCTGCTACACAGCATCACCAAAGGGAAACAATCAATAATTCACTGGGAGCCAGAGCCACAGGTACAGAATGGCTTTGTTTACTGGAACCAGCTTTTAAATGCAACAAGGCTTTGCAGAGCCACACGTCAGCGCTGCCACGCAGCTCCAAAGCAGGACCCGGGGACAAAGGAGGATGAATGTGTGACACCCCATTCCCGGGGATGCTAATCCTGGGAGCACGAAGATTGCTGGAAACACTGAGATGGAAATAAGGCTGTGTGCCTGTAACGCCTGTGGATGGTCCTTCCTTTCAGAAAGCAGCAAGGATTACACGGGGGTGGAGAAGAGAGGCGGGGAGAACCTTCAATAAAAAGGAACGAGATGAGGAGAAACCCTCTGCCTTCAATCTGCTCCATATTCTACCTTTCTGGTCCCTGCACTGCCTCCCTAAAAACTTTCTAAGATCCTCTCTAGCCCTTATTCCTCTACTTCAACACGTAAAGCAGCTGCATGGACAGAAACAGGGCCAGGGAGCAGCAGGAGCAAAGAACAAGAAAAGAGCATATCTCTGCCTCTTAACAACAAAATCTCTGCTTGGGCTCTACTCATTCCATCTCCCGCCTCGGGTGGGTGAGATCCCTCTGCTGCTGCCCTGGAAAGTTTCCCACTGCCTTCATTCTCCTCTCCACAGCACGCTCGGTGCTGCTCCAGCCCCCAGGGAAACCATCCCATCCCTTCCCGTAGGTGCTGTGGGAATGCCTGGCTCAGGAAGCGCTGACTCAGCACCACAGAGTGATGAAAAGATCAAATCCCTGATCTCCAGTGGCATTTCACCAGCTGGCACCCAGCTGGACTGCCCACAGCTCAGCCAGGTGAGGGTGCAGGGTGCTGAACCTTCCCTTCCCCAGCTCCAGCTTTGGTCATGCATTTAGCAACTTAAACCAAGGGATCTGAATTCCTTGCTCATCTTTCCTCTCCTTCAGCAACCAAACTCTTTTCCCAACACAATGCTGGACTCATTTCTAAGGAGAGCAATGGGCTGTTATTAACAAGACCAATAAATGTAGGTTTTTATGCTGAAGGAAATCAAAGCTCTAAAGGAGCAGGAGCTTATGTGATTGTAACCGTACCCTGTGTCAGATGCAACCTGGTTTACATTAAGCCCTACAAAAAAGCTGCTTTTGTTTAGGAAAACCATATTGTGCAAATTTGGACATAGAAACTCTAAAGGATTTCGATTAATCAAAATCAAATAAGCTTAAAATGGAAAGACACAGATTTTCTCAAAGTTTACATATTTGCCCCAACAGAACCAACAGTCCAAGTTCTTCCTCTCAGAGAGATTCTCTCAGCATCCATTCATTCCCTAAATCACTCCTTCCAGCAGAGGGAGAGGAGCTGTAGCAAACAATGCTGCAGGGCAGCAACAAACAAGTAGAGCCCTACAGTTCTCCCGAGGTCTGTCTCAGACATATCCACAGCTGCTTCAACCAAAATTAAATTCACGCGCAAACTCCAATTTGGTTTCCAGAGCCAAGGAAGGATCTCGCTGCCTTGTCTAGTGTCACCATCAATGAAGGCTCTCAGGCCAAAACCTGCCTTACAGGAAAATTTAAGACTGTGGTGGAAAAAGGAAACTAATTCAATTTTTTTCCCATTAAGCTGGTTCTAATGGGAATACAAAACATGATATCCACAGCCTGCTCCTAAATTCAGATGGCTGCTTCAGAGCATTTAAGGATCTGAAGAGAAATAACACTTTATTTTCTTAGCTTTTTCCACAGTAAAAAATACATTTGCTTGTTTGCTTCTTACAGCAAACCCACCCACTTTCTCCAAGAGAATTCAAACTGCACTGAATTTCTAGCTGTAATTACAACTCTGCCTCTTGCCACTCAAAAGCCTGTTTACCTGGACTACATAAAAATCTTGGTACATAGCTAAATCCTCACAAAGCATCAGACATGGCTAAGGACGTGGTATCCAAGACATAAGCAAATATAAAAACTATAGGTTGATGGTCTTAAAACAAAGGAAGTGTGCTTGTAAGAGACAGAACTGCTTTTCTGGGCGCTGTAATCATGTTAGAGAAACATTAAAAGCACCCAGACTATTACCTCTTGAAACACACAGCGCTGAAGAGCATCTTTGATTTAAATCTAACAATCAGTTCCTCTGACTGCTGGGTCAAGGCAAGCAAAAAAACAAACGCAGCCAGGGAAGCAGCTCTGCTGGTAAATGACAGCCACAATGCATGTGCAGGAAATGCCTTTTCATTCATGTTTTTACCACCTCACGTCGGTTTGCATTTCCCAATTTGCCTGCATGTCGTAATACATAATAGATGACAGCAGCTCCATTACACATGGCACAGGGCACCCCACTCCGTGTGGAGAGCTTTAGAGCACACATGGCTTTGCCAGACGTGTGCTGCGCCTTGTTAATAGAAGGGTGAGGGAGGCTGGGATCTTTTCATTTTGTTTTCAAGTCTAAACGTGACCTGCCTACTTCCAGTGACAGAAGAAGTGGTTGATGTAACCACCTCTCATATCAAAGGGAGCGCTGTCATTGACTTCAGACGTGAGATCCTTTGGGCTCAAATAAGGGAGGCTGGAATGAAAGACGGGGAAGCTTGACTGAAGAATCTCCTCGTTACTTCTGGAACATCTTAAGTAAAACATCCCCGTGGCTTCCAGCAATTCACCCTATTTAGCAGACAAGCCCAGCACACAGAGCATTCTCTAATTACTGATGGGGATGCTCACTGAAGGCTGTCAGTAAGAGGAAAAAGAAAACAAATTTATGTTTCTACATAATAAGCTGACAATAGGCAGAACTGTCTGTCAAGGGATTAACTCAGACTAAATATCAATTCAGTAACAGCAGCTTCCCCTCCTCCCAAGACCCAAATTCTTATTTTCTAATTTGATATATATATATATATATATATCCCACTTTTCCATCTATATATATTTTTGGACCATTTTCCTATGTATAAGCATGCAATACTGTGCAAATATTTCACCAGACTAATTTCTTTCAAACTTTTAACGACCACACAATGAATTCTTCCAGGTTTGGGAGATTGAAAAAATAAAAAAAAAAAGTGGTGGCAAGAAGGGTGGGTTTTTTTACACATATAGAGTGGTAAGTTTTATAAATACATGTGTATGTAGACTCTTACACAAAGAAAACTGCTCACATCTCCTGTGCAGAAGGCTGAGACTATCCAGTTTAAATTTTTCTGAGTCTCTCCAGTAACCAACAAACAAAAGACCACGCAGCAGAAGAAATATTGAAAAACAACCCACTGGGACACCAACGCCTTGGCCTGCTACCAGTGATCAGTGACATTCAATTTCTTTCTTGGAGCCTGCTCCAGCTCCCACTGAAGTCAGTGGGCATTTCACTATCAACTTCAGTGGGAGCTGGCTCAGGCTTCAGTCATTTTCCTCTTGGATTGGCAAGGGATGCAAACGTTAGAGACGCAGCACGTAGAGCTCCTGATGGGAGGAAATAACACATCAGCAGCCCTTCGGCTGATCAAGAAATGGGCACTGAATGTAAATCCTGCCCAGTTGCTGCAAGGACAGCAACCGTAATGCAACCAGAAAAGCAAGGTGTGGTTCATGCTCAGGAGAAAGAAACCCTTTCCCTTTAAAAAAAAAAAAAATACAATTCAGGGATGACAAGTGCCTAAGAGCTCCCAGCATTTAAAACCTTAGCAATGTCTCCAGTTTGCTAAGACTTACAAAACATTACCAAGGATAGAAATACATTGCTCTAGCAAATAAAAGCACTGAAGATGAAGGTGGTAGCACTTGGCAAGCTGATTTCTGAGCAGGGCAGCACTGGCATCTCAAGGACACCATAAAGAGATGTGTGTGTGCACCCGACAAATCCGTGCACGCTGAACAATCATCTCACTATCACTGGCTTTTATTTCAGCAGAGCCCACTCCTATTATCCGACGGCAATTGCCCCCGATTGAGCTCAATCTGTGACCACCAGGGTGCCTGCTGCGATTTGCACAGCACATGACAGCGCTCATCACGTCAGCAGCGAGGTCTGAACCACCCCACTTTCATCTGCAGTTAACTTTTATTGTCAGGGGCTTCCCCTGGGCTTTCCCTTTTTTATCATTCCAAATTGACTTTTCTTTTTTCTTTAAATAGAAGGGCAATTGTCGGCTGCCAGTGAGTGCTAACAATCCACAATGAGCAACAGAACACCCCGGGCTGTCAGTACCAATAGTGGGTTTATTGCGAATACTTTTATCTTGGCTGAAACAAATTTACATTAAAATTGGGAGTTTGGCATCTGCATGCAAAAAGGGCATATTTAATCATAAATATACTCTAAAATATTAACCTAGACCCCTTTTCAGCATGGATTCTAACACCAATTTATTTCTACAACTCTCCCTAGTGTTTAATCAAGAAGTCCACCATAGGATACTTTGGAGGAACTCCTAAAGCAGCAGCTATTTAAGGGATTTGTTTGCCTCTGGAGTTTCAGTAATGATTCCTGACTGACACCCCCCCCCACTCTACTGAACTCAGGACAGACAAACCCAACCCTGCCCTCCCTTTGTGGAGCAGCTCTCCTTAGGGCAATCAGCCTCTGCTGATGGCAGAAATGATGACTTCAGGGATGCTGGAACTGCGTGGGCAGCTGCCCAACTTGTCTGGGACACGGCCAGATGTTTCTGCCTCTGAGCCACCACTGCCATTAAGGAATTTGCTTATGTGTGCAAAGCAAGTCAAACGCAACCTCATTTAAAAAGCATTGGTAAAAGTTACAGTGATAAGGGTACGAAGTCAAGACCTCACACCAGAACTGATGAGCATGACATCCTACAAGATGTTTTTGTTTCATAAAACAGGCCCATGTTTTCTCAAGAATAAAGAAACACCTCCCTTCTTATCTCATTTTGAAGATATTTAGTTGAAGCAAGCAGCACAATCTCTGGGTGATTTATTTAATACAAGATCAGTAATGCTTTCCACAAACTCATCCCAAGGACATCAACAGTTACTGAATGATGTCTGTGCTAAATGTGTATCTGTTGATTATGTCAGGCCTTAAAAGATCATCTTGAAACCCCACAGGAATGACTTAATGCAAAAGATGAGTATGTTTATATACAAAAGGAGTCATTGACAGAGATGACAATATCATTTACTCAAGTGCCCCCCAAATGTATAAATATATACACATATACCTTGAACAGTATATTCATCCAACAGAATGTATTCTTAAAGGGCTGCGAAAATTAGAGCTAAAAATCCTGAACCCTGTTTTAGCAACATGTTTTTTATTGCCCGGTCCTTGGACCACTGTTAAAAATCAACAGCAATGTGTGCAGACAAAAATGTAATTTACAGTGCTTTAAAGACAATGAGGCATCCATTTATTCCTCCACATTATTAAAATAAATGCTTTTTATAGGAAGGTCAGATGCAACTATAGGAGAAAAAATATTAATTGCTGAAGCTACACATCAAAAGAACAAAGGATGCAGAAATGCTGTTAGGCCTGTATGTTACAAATACAACAAGACACTGTCAAGCAAAGCTATCTGCTAATATACCGGAATATGACAATAGGGAGCAGATACCTACTTGTAAGGCCTATTACAGAGGCAAAACTATCAGTTACTGCTCTATCATTCCCCAATGGCTCTGAGGCACTTATCTCAAACAAAAAATGATGCCTCAACCACAATCAGAGCTACCTTAACAAGCACACATTACATTAAAGAAGAAAAATTTAAAGAGACCTATATGAGGTTAGTTTGTATACTAACCCTAATGGATAAATACCTAAAACTTACCAAAATGCATATTCAGTAATGAACGCCGTAGTCAGACATGTTAAGATAAATGTGATTTATATAACTGTAATGACAAAAGGAGACAAGGCACTCCTTCTAAAATCCATTCAGAGGTAAGGTCCATGCTCTAGCATTCCAGCTTACTAGTCTGGGGTGGAGGGTTAAGGAAAAAAGACTGTTGGCTAAATAAACTGATAAATCCCCTACCAATAAACTACAAAATCCTATTTACAAGTGGGAAATGATGCTGCTACTCCTGCCTGCACACACGCATTTCTGCACTTTCATATATGATTTAGCCACCGAGGAAAGTGCTAACTCGCTCTGAACAAGCACGAATTGTCTGCTTTTTCCTCCCTCCACCAGCCAATCTTCCCGAGCCGGCCTTCGGTGAGGAGAGATCTAAAGACACCTTGCTTATGCTTCATCAGAGGATGCAACACCATGACAGGGATGGATGTGACAAGGTTGATGCGACCTGAAACACAGTATCCGTGCAGAGAAAAGCAGAAAGAAGCCCTGCAAAAGGCACACAGCGAAGCTGAGCCCCACGCCGTGTGCATTTTAAACAGAAAACACGGAGGTGGCGGTGGGCTTGGGAAGGGGGAAGGGGCTGGGTTTTTTGTTCGCTGGGAACGGTCATTGTGTTTGATTGATCATGCACCCGAAACACGGGAAGACAAAACATATGGCCCGCAGGCAGGGCTGCACACACGGCCACCGAGGTGCCCTGGCACCGGGCAGCCGCACGAACCTCACCCACACCCCGCCAGCGCCCGGCTCTGCCCCGGCACCGAACAAAGGCCTCAGACACCCCGAACGCAGCGCCCGGCCAAGGCACCCGCACTTACATGGCCTCAGACGGCTCCCGGACCAGGCCGGCTGTCTGTGCCTGCTGCAGGGACTGCGAGCCTCCCATCCTCAGCGTGCCCTGGGCTCGGGGCTAGGCGACAGCAAGGCCGGCTTCCTCCGGAATCCCCCCGGCGAGCAGCCCCGGCAGCTCCGGCTCTGTGGAGGCTGCGGTGCTGCAGTGCAGATGGAAACAGCTGCTCGCATCAGTGGCAGCACAAGCAGGAACACTTCGGCAGCTTCTCTTCTCTGAACTGTTGCCAGTTTTGGCGGTGGGTTGCTGTTTGGTTTTGGGGTTGGTCGTTTTTTGGGTTGGTTGTTTTTTTTTGGCCAGATGAACGGTATTTATAAAATAGAACAAAACCCCGGCCGCTGTGACAGGGTAATCATCTGCTAAGCAGCAGTGGTCCAAACAGCTCCGGTGCAGGCGCCTGGAACGGTACTATTGGCTATGGAAACCGGCTTAGGAAAAAAAAAAAAATTAAAAAAAAAAAAAAGAAGACGAAGAAAAGCAGACCCTCCCTTTAAGCACACATTGTCAGCTACTGTGGCTCTCTAAGGACCTACAGGCAGGACCATTATATTGTGTTGACTCAGCTGATTTGAAATGCAAATGCACGTGTGCACTGGGTGCCGCGCATACATTTCCCCCTCAGCACCGCCGAGCTGTGCACATCGGGACGCTGGCAACACAGGATTAAAAAGCAGGACGGCTGCTTTCTTTTCGTTTCGCAAAACCAGCTCATCCCTCTTGCGAAAAAAGAAATGGAATCTTCCGTGAGGAACGTAGGGAGAATATCATGAGCAGCCAAGGTAAACAAGCCAAAGTGGGAGCAGCTCCATCCAACGCTGGGGCACTTTAACCATTCTGCTCCTGCCTGCACAGACCCCCTCGCTGGATGATGCTTAATAGAGGTGGGGAGGATCTTTAAGACCACAAAGTACAGCTTTCCAAACCCTACAAATCAGCTTATCCTTTTGCCATCGAGGAGGTACCTGGGCACTGGGGATTCTAAGATGCTGAAAAGGATGAGCACCATCACTCTCCACAACCCTGCCACTGGCAAATAACAGATGACTCACGTACAAGCCGTGTTTCACATCATTAAAGGAGCCAAAAAGAAAAAAAAAAAAAGAATAAAAATCGGTGGCACTGCTGCCTGTACCAGGAATTAAACTCTAGGGATACAAATGGCTCCAAGCTATGTAACAATTCTGGATACATCACAGGGTGGAGAGGTCAAAAGGATCAGATAAATTTAACAAAAATATTAAAACGTACTGACTTCCCAGCACCTATCACAGCACGGCTTTTATGCTCTAGTGGATTCCTCATTAGGCTCACACTTTCAACAGTTTCAGGGTTTTTTTTCCTCTGCTTGCATACATGGAAATCCAGTTGGGTTTTCTTGCTTGAGAGGAGAATGACTGCTGAATACACGTGTAAGGCTCTGATTCTCTGGGTGCACCCATAATAAACTGTTCTTGAGATAAGAGGAAACAAGGATGTTGAGCGAAGATTAAGAACTTTTCATTTCCAGAGGCTGCCTAAGATTTAACTCTGTTTTATGAACAGTATCAAGATAAATTAGACTTTTCTTTTCCTTACTTTTTTTGAACTGTGGGGGAAAGCCTGTGAGCCAGCACTTTGTTCAGCCACAAGCTTCCAAGCAAGTTATAACTTTGGGATTGTTTTGTTTCTGAGAAAAGCCAAACCCTCATTTCTAGCATCTCATTGCTCAAGACTGATCCCAAGCCCACCAGAGAAGCAGCAGCACTGCCTCACTCACGGACTGAGCTCCAGAACTTCTGGAGCAGGGCTGGGTACCTGAGCCACAAGTGACCCCCAAACTCTGCAGCAGTGCCCAGCCCTGACCCTCCCTTGCCAAGGTGATGGCAGCTCACCCCACCCTCTGTATTTGCCATTCACAAGCAAGGAACGCACAGAAAGTGAATAATGTGTATGAAAATGTCCTATGTACTCTTTGGCAGTAGATTTGAAATGGTTAATAACTCCAGGATTTCCATCCGGTATGGGAAATCAATGGCACTGGCCAGCAGATTAAAATTACATGTCTGTATCCAGAGTCCCTGTCAGGCTGAGGTTACAGCTTCACTTCAGTGTGTGACTAGCCCTACCTATCAAAATATTGATTATCATAATAGCTCCCCGCTGGATTTCACTTGTTACAGAGAAAAGGAAGCCTCAGAGAAAAGAAAAATCCCTAAAAAGGCAAACACCAAATTAAGTAAAGCCCTACCAGGTACCTGGAAACCAAGAGGGAGAACACAGGCACTGTTTGTCCTGGCAGTGAGGAAAACAGGGACGCTGTCCTGACAGTGAGGAAAACAAGGATACTCCTAACAAGTGCAAAGAATACACTTAAAATTCCTGTGTCAACTCCTTCAAGTTTCACATGTCCATTTATTAAATAAACAAAGCCCTAATAAAAGAAGGCTGGGATTGAATCCTATTCCGAGGCAGCATGGTCCTTTCAGGAGCTGTACAGTGCAGAAGGGTTGGTTGTTTTTTTTCCATTCTCCCACGTTTCTATGCAACAAACATCTGAACTGCACCAGAAATGCAGGTCTTGGCAAACCTGCAGGATGAAGGGCTTCAGCCTTGGGAGCCCAGCTGTGGCCCTGGTCACTTTGCACGTTCCATCTGGGTTACAGGGGGCTCTGAGTTACAGTCAGGGGTGTCACAGGCAAGGCATTGCCTCCTCCTCCCCTCCCTCTCACCCCAGTTCTTGTGCACAGCTCCTGGCACAACTCAGAGATTCACCAGAGGACAGCTCACTGCCCCTGAGCTTCTCCTGCTCTTAAGGAGGACAGGATTGCACTCATCCCTTTGAAAAATGACCATCCAAACAGCTCAGCTACAGCAAGGTGAACTCCTGATGGCCACGGCTTTTCACAAAACAGTGTGCTGTAACTGAGCCTTGGACTGCAGAGAGTTTGTTGGCTCCGGGATGCAACAACAAATACTAAACTTATGTTTCTGGCCAACCCATGCAAGAAGCCAAAATGTAGGTTTACTTCTGATTTGGCCATAAAATCTGTTGCACTACAAAGCTGCAGCCCATCCTGACTGGTAAGAAATACCACAGATGAGTGGAGCTCTGCCTCTCCTGCCTGGCCCCACTTCACCCTTTAGGCCTGCCAAGAAGCATCAACTTAGCACTAAATTTAGTGCAGGCTTTTAAAAATGTAAGAACTGTGTTGACACTGAGTGCATTTTGTAAGAACTTCTCTGAAACCTTAAAAACACACAGATGTAGCTCGAAAAGAAAAAAAAAAATCCCATTGTAGCTTCAAAGGATTTAAAGATGCCGTGGGCACTTCAGCCTAGGGATTAAAAGCCATGTAACAACTTACTGTGATCCCACTGCTGAAAAGCCTATTTAAGTATTCAGTACCATCCTTTAAAATTAATCATTTTCTCTGCCTCTTTCACTCATTTAAGCAAGAGCCATATTTCAGCTTCTACTAAATTAATGTTCTATTGAAACTAGATGTCCACTGATTAGTTGTTTAAAACACCCTACAGACTCCAAAATATTTGGTCTTATTCCATTTCATGTTTATATATAAATTCAAACTTGGTCACTTGCACCCAATTTGGAATTTTTGGCTTCCATCAAAAAACAATGCTGAGCAGGACCGTGATAAGGCTTGAGATATTGAAATTTATGTTGTGTTTCTTTGCTCTTGGCCTCAGTGTCCATTGTGCCAGGCATTTACACAAGTTATAAACATGACCACACATACACACACACAGAGAACATCAAAGAGCCTTCTGAAAGAAAAGCCTTCCTCACACATCTATTCCCTAGGGAAGGAGCAGTGAATATTAAGCTGTACCTCCTAGCTGCAATGCATTCTTGAGGCACTGTGCAGAAACAAGCACCATAGAAAAGAAAACGAAAAGACAGAGCAAAACCAAACATCCCAAGCAAAAAGGGATTTTTCTGGTATCTGCTGCTGCCACAACTCTTAAGGAACAGCACTTGCTAAAAAAAAATTAAAAAAATTTAAAACCCCCCAAAAAAACACACCACCACCAGCAACAAAAAAAGAACAACAAAAACCCCAAAACAAAACAAAACCCCCCCTCCCACACACAAAACCCCCCTGCAAACAAAAGATGGGGAAATGTTTTAAAAAACAAATTATTGTTTAAACATAATTCTTAATTCTTCCCCTCAATAATTTTTATATATATATTTCTTTTTTTTTTTTTTAATGGTACTGCCTTTGGACCCCAAAGCCTTGAATGCAGCTTGGGAAGAAGCTTTCACCCCAAAGCCTCTCGTATTTGTAGGCTGCCTGGAATCAAAGGGCTCATGGCAAGGCTATCCACAATATCAGACTGCTGAGGAATGGCAACATCTTTCTTAAAGGACTAAAAGAACCAAACTGCTTGAAAAAAATGACTCTGTATGGACAGAGTGGCAAAGCAAACCCGTGCCTGGGGAGGCTGGCTGTGTTAGAGAGCACATTAGCACATAAAAGCACTGACACCTTTTGAAGAGCAGTGGTGACAGCCCTTTTAGGACACCCAAGGCTGGAGCCTCCCGTGCTCTAAAAGCCCTGCAGGAGCACCAGCCCTCCCTGGCCTCTGCTGATGTGACTCTGTCTGCCAAATCCTTCCAGAAATCCAGGTCTCCCAGGACCAGAGCTGATCTTTGTGTTCCAGGGAAGGTCAAGCAGGCTGCTCTCAGCCATGTGGGCGCTCAGGTTTGGAGTTCATCTTTCTAAGGGTCATACACCAGGCAGCTGAAAGGCTTTTAAAAGAATTCAAGCAATTCCTCATTATAAGCTGCACAAAAAATACGTAAGTCTAGACATGTGCATATTTCTATGCTTCTTTGCTCATCATGCATTTTGTCAGCCCTGGGATACCTTTATTTCCTTTTGCTCTGTTTTTATTCTGCAAATCTGACTTTCTGCACCTGTAGTCAGACTTTTGCTCCTTAATTGTTCCTTAGCCTCACCTCCCTCTCTTAGAGAGCAAGAGAGGATATATCTTATTATTTCCACTTCCCTAGAGGAGAGTCACTTAAAATTCCTTCTCAAGGAGCTGAAGCTGCTGCTGGAACACTACAAGGCCATTTACCACCCTTCCTTTGGTTCTTTCCATTCTCTTGTTGACTCCAATCCCACATTATTTCCAGAGATGTGCCACAAGGAATCTCTGTGAGACCACATTCATCATTTTCCACCCAGGTCACTCCATGCTCCAGCTCACTACCTGCACTGCTGTGGGACAGGGACAACGGTGCTGTCATTACCTCCTTCAGAAAGTCACAGCTAAGCACAAAAACCCAACCAAACCCATTTTTAATCTTTGTCTCCAGAGGTGTGATTCGATTTTTTTTTTTTTTTACTTCAGGGAATAGAAGAAAATTAACTCTATTCTAGCCAAAACCAGGACACCACAGTATTCTATGTGAGCAGACCATAATTTAAAATTAAAAACCTTCCTTACTTTGAAAGATGATAACCCAAACCACCTCCTGGAGGGCCAAGCTGTGACCTCTCGCTGCTATCAGGTAGCAAGAACAGTGGGAAAAGGCAAATTTCTTTCTTCCCCTTAATTTTATGAGTGCCTTTGTGCTACAAATAAAAGAACAAGTACAAAAAAAGTCAGCTGAAACGTGTGATAAATTTATCCCATTTTGGTATACTGGCAAAAACCAGTGAAAGGTTTACACAAATATTAACATCTGTGCTTTAGCAGTGACTAATAAATAGACATGCACTGCAGTTTATGGCCATGGTATAGCTAAATATTGTTATAATCTATAATTAGCCATTTAAAGATACATTTATTGCTATCCTTCTAAAATCCAGTTATCCTTAGCTTAATTCCATTCCAGTGCAGATAAATCAGAAATTCAGCCCTACATGGAGAATGACAAACCTTCAGATTGAAACCCATGGTTTGGTGTGTTTGTTTTTTTTCTGTTAGCTGTAGGTTTTGGATTAGTTTTTTCTCAGCATTTATCTTTTAATTGTCTAAGAGTGGGGCACTGACTCACAACTGGAAAGCGTAAATGAAATCTGAGCAGGAAAATAATTGCAGAGTGTTAAATCAGGGGGATATTTTTCAATACAGTTTTTCAAAGAAAACAGAAGCAATTTTTCAACTGCCTCTGTCCATCACCTGGCACAACACAGCCCTCTCCATGTCACCACGGTACAAAACCATACACCACCAAACGACACAAGGAGTAAAGCTCCACAGATTTAACTTGTTCTTTCAGATAAAATACTTTGATAGACACACTGTCTGCTCTGCCACTTATCCAGATTATCATAGTGTGAGTGCTTGATTTGCATTGATACACTCTTCACGAAAACACACAATGTCCCAGAGCTTTAAACCTGAGCGCACTGACAGAATTCCCATCTGCTAAATTCCAAGAAAGCAGGAGTGACCAGTGATGAGGCAGCCAGGATGGACACTGAAGCTGACAAGAAACAAACATTAGAGTGCAAGAAAGAGAGAAAAAGAAAAAGAAAGATAAAACAGAAATAATCGTGGCCCCTCCCCACTGATCACTGCTCGGTTGCTAAGGTCACTGCTTAATCTAAATTGCAAGTGAGAATAATGGCAGAAAGAGTTCTGAATAACCAAGATGCCTGCTTAGTTATTGAAATTTGCAGCATGGGAAGGCCAGAGCACAGATAACAAAAGGGGCCCTGCCCGGTGCTGCTCGGGATGCCGGGGGAGGGCTCCAGGCTTTCAGAGGCCGGCAGTGAATTACGATCGGCAACGTGAGAACTGCACACCCCACAGGATTCCACGTTCCAAAGCCTGCTGTGAAATTCAGGAGCCACACCAAGGGGGAGATGAGGTTTGCAGGAGCTGAGCACAGCCCCGGGTGCGGGTGCTGCCCTCCTTCCTTGCCCAGGCTGTGTGGGATGTGGGGAAGGAGTGAGGGCTCTGCCCCACACAGGAGACAGGAGTTTGGGGTCAGGGCAGCCAAACCCCCGTGCAGAGCTCACACCTCACCTGGTGCAGCCTCTGGTACCTCATCTGCTCCTTTGCTTTCCCCTCCTGCCAAGGCACAGATGCTTCAGTTTCGGATTTTGGGCTCTATCACGCTACTGCTGTAAGAGCCAGGCCTGAATTCCTTGGATCACAAACAAAACTCTGAACTCCTATTTACCAAATTTTGGGCCTGGGCTTCAGACTGGGACCACAAGCATCACCACACCAAAGGAGGGAGTTTGTTTTGCTGCTGAATATGCTTCTGCAGACCATGCCCACAAGCCAAATACCCAAATTCTGTTGACATTTCCGAACACCAGAATTGCAAGAACACCATCACCCGATGACAGGAGCTCATCTTGCTTCCGTGCTTCTTTCTAAGTCTCTAAACATCCTGAGGTGTAAGATCCCCACGGCAGCTGGAGCCAGGCTTGTTAGGAAAGGAGCTGCCTAATGCCAGGAGGGGACTGACATTTTTTAGGGCTTTCATGCACCTGCCCTCAGCTGACAAGATCAGTGCTGATAATCCCCTCTGGGAGCACCTTGTTGCAGGAGATTTCAGCAAGCAGAATCCAAAGGCCTCCTGGCCTCAGGGCCCAAGTAAAGAATTAGATTATGAAAATGCAGGATGAAGAAACCAGACAAGAACAGTATTTTCCCCCCTGCTGCGACGCTTTGCTGTGGCTGCTAAGGATGGGTGGTCAAACGACTGCCTTAAAGAAGTCAGCTTACAGATTCAATTTGATTTCATGAGAGTTAACATAAAATTGCACGGAAGTATGCCTAGTATGTTTCAATGGTTTCTTCAGGCTTTTGTTTTTAGAAGATTTAGCACTAGAGACAGGTTATCCCAAAAGCACATGCCCCATTTTGGCATAACCGTGATTATTGAGAAATACAAAATACACCTGACAACAGTTTTAGCCCACGAATTACCTGCTCTGGGACAAGAGGTGATCCCATACAAGTCCTGCACCCTCCTGGCAGTGTCAGGAGCTGTCACTGTGTGTGCCACAGTGCCAAGGAACAGATTCCCAAGCCAGGTGTGTAATTTCTGAACAGGCACTGCCATGGTTTTTGTAGGATGCAGAATGATCAATGCTGTTCTAAAACTCCGCGTGGATGGTTTAATTAGTGTAACGACATACTCATATTCATGCTGCTGAACCTGTTCTGGCAGCAAGGAAATTACCATAAATCGCCTGAGGGAACCTGTAAAAAACACAGGAATAACAGGCAAACAGAGGGCTACCATCACCCTTCTGTCCACGGCCCCAGACTGAGAGCAGCTTTACAAGACACACAAATAATTGCTCTCTTTGAGCAAACCTGCAGGCAGAACACCCCAGAGCGAGCCCAAATTCTCACCCAGCATGTGGTTAGAAAACAGGTGACATATCCCACTTGTGTCAAGCACCCATCAGTGATTTGCCTGTTAAAAATGGAGCTGCTGGCAGCTGTTTGTTGAATTGCTGCTGGCTGATGGAAGCTGTCCGGGCCAGCACACACACCATGGGTATCTCTGGGCACCCTGGCCAGCACCCACACGGGATTGTTCCCCACATCATGGGTTCACCCAGATAACCCCACCAACCAGCCCCACACCCAGCTACAAAAAAAAATGCACCTAATCCACACTGTTTTGGGCTTGAAACACAGCAGACAGCCCAGAATTTGATGTATTAGTAATAAATTGAAGATATCTACACAAAGCATCCTCCTGCCTGGGGCTGAACAATACTAAACACACCACTGAGGACACAATCTCCTTTAAAAACCTGGAATGGTGGAAATGGTGGATGAATAACAGCACTGTGGCTCGTTCCTGTCCATTTTTTACAGGCTGACTGGTTATGTGGAAGGTATTTATATCTTATGCTGTTTTTCAGGAGATGGTAAATGCTTTTCATGGTATCAGTCACAAAGCCTCGACAAAAATCCTTGGGTTTGGTTTACAAGAATTAAACAACTTCCCTTCAATGCCTTCTATCTGTTCCTATCCTAAAAAAAGCATCACTTCACTTGTGCCCCATACAGTCCAGACATACACTACTACTACTACCACTATCCAGTTCAGATGACAAACATAAACCCCACAAAACTACACCTTCCTTTCATCCCAGCAAATCCCCAACCCCAAAAAACCCTGTAAATTTCCACATTTTGGAAAGAAAGGCATTTGTATCTCTCACTTCTATTTCTCATATCTTCCTTGCTCAGTGCACTTGTAAACTTAAATGCTGTAACACATTCCTTTCAAAAGGGTTAAATTCACTCGGGGGGGAAAAAACCTTGAGTTTTTGAAATCCATTTAATCCCTTCTTGGTTTTGAATACACCATTTAAAACAACTCAGTCTAGGATTATCAGCGTTGGTCCAAAATGAAGGCAATACATTGATTTTTATTTCCTTAGTTTTACACCGAGCCTCTCTGAAGGTGGGCAAAAGGACAAAACTTGTTTTCAACACATGATCAAGCAAATAAAACCCAGAAGTCATAAAGCTTATCCTGTTTTTCTGCCTGACACCAATAATTCAGCTTTGCTTCCTCCCAGGGAAGCATTATGAAACGTTTTGGAAACCAACCACACAGAAAGTAGAGCTTTGTGTAAACACTGTTGTGACTTTCTGATTTCAGAGAGATTTGTTGCTGTGCTTCCAATTGGTTCCAGGCTCATTTCAGGAAAACTAGCTAAGACAGAAATGTGTGTTTAATTTCAGAGATTCAGAGACCAACAGGCATTCCCTGTCCATCCAAAGTCTCTCCAAATGTTCAGACTCCAGTCTGCTTTAGCTTTTGAAAGAAAACTGACCTGGTATCTGACAACAAGGAGGACCCAGCCCTGTATTCCCACCAGCCACGCAGAACATCACAGGTGCAATTTTCAAAGCAAGTAGTGAGGCCATAGGACAGGACATGCTCAAAACCAGCACTTGGATTTTGTTCTCCAGAACAAATCATATCCATTTCTCTTCCTCGCAGGACAAAGGGATGGACCAGCTCCCCAGAGACTTCCCGGCCCTGTCTGTAGGGCTTCCATAAAGAATCAGCTACTGTCTAGCAATATTTCAGCACTTCTCTCAAATGATGAAGTGTCTGTGACACAGTTCATAATGTGACCATCATAATCATAGAGGAGCCTGCAATGCCTCGAGGATCCATTTTGCAGAAAATCACACAGTGGCCCAGCAGTCGCACAAGTTCAGCACCTTGCCAGGCACTTGCCATCAACGTGACAAAGTGAAACACAACCCAATTTGCAGGCTGTTATTTTCCATGGCTAATTTGACTTGATACACAGGAATCACATAAAAATGCAAGGTAGCCTCAGAAGCATTTACATAAGGGGCTGATCACAACAGCAGACAGCTGTTAAGACAGCAAAATTTTTGCTTTTCAAGAGGGTGCAAGAAGGATCTTTTTGTCCCACAGACAACTCTCATTCTCACCTCTATGTGCATCTTAACTTCCATTAAGATACAAAGACACCAGTTCAGCTTTGGAGAGAGAAGCTGTGGGTGACAGGATCATTATCCTCAAGGCATAATGAGGATGGCTGGGAGTGCACATTTGGGCCGCTGACATCCTAGGCTGGATTTTGATTCTGCATTAAGAAGTTCTACTAATACATGTTGCCCAAAGAGGCTGTGAATTTCTCATCTCTGGAAGTGTCCAAGGCCAAGAGTTTCTTATGCGCACATGGACATTTACATTATCAAACACACTGCCTCAATATCAAAACAAAACAGAAACTTCAAAGGCATAAGCCAATCAAAATATGTAAGCACAGCAGCTCTGCTTGCCTGTAGAGTTCTACAGTTCTTTCTCCTGCCCTTGAAGCTGAATTCTAGTGAAAAGGAAAAGAAAATCCCCATGTTTTAGTGGCTCCAATTTGGATTTGTAAACAACAGTCACTTGTCACTACACCACAGCACCCCCAGAAATCCAGGGTATCTGTAAAGTTCAAACAATTTTGGGTGATTCTCTGGAAAGAGCCAACATCTCGGGGTGAGTATTTTCCAATTTAAAATCTCACCTGCCTATTTTTCTCCGTTTTTAGAGGATAACCATTGTATCTGCCCTTCAATTCAGAAAATCCTCTCCAGATGACAGAAGTTGGATACTCATGCAAAATGCTTCTGTTCTCCATCAATGGTACACAGGTTGGTGCACTGCCATGGAAAAAAACTACAAAAACTTGGCCTAACTCTGCTTCAGCAGCACATACACTAAAGGTGAAGACACCACTTTTCTGATCAAAACCATCAGGAGTTTAGAAGAAATAACTAATCAACATTTCCTAGATATTGTAGTTGATCGCTTTTTCAGCAGCTAATAGCTCTTTGTGCGCTGTTCCACAACAGAACACGTCTATTGTGTACATTTTAATCCATAATTCAGAGTATCCTCCTGCTGACAGCAGCATCTTTTGACATTTCTGAACGGAGCTGTAGTGGCACAACTGTATTTCCTGTGGTGTCTCCTGCCTTGTATCCCACTTGTCACAAGCTGCCAGCCTGTATTGGTGGGGTGGAGAATGCTGCTCTCCAGGGAGTGCCCGTTTCATATTCTCAGCTGTGCTGTGACCTTTTCCATTAATAGATGTCACAATAAGGGCAGGCCTTGATTGCTGAGCCTCAAGAGCAGACTGGTTAATCACCCTCAGACAGGCGCCAGCTGAAGCTCTGACAGGAATATCCAAGCACATGTCTCCACTATTTATTTGAGATGGGATGGTTGGGACACGATCTTTAAGGTTCCTTCCAAATCAAATCATTCTATGACTCTCAGTTTAGGGGTTTTAAAAGCAAAAAATGTGCTGGACCGCCTATAAAACACCGCAGCAACAATCTGAGGCAGTGAAACATTCAACTTTGAAAACAAGGCAACATTTATTCAGCAAGAATGAAACCAAGCTGAAAAGCTTCTTCCTTCACTAGTGACAGTGACAATGCAAATCAGGTGTGGGGTGGAGAAGTTGCTGGCAACAACTAAAGAGGAATGAGCAGAACAATCCTCTTAAATAGGACCTGATCTCACCCAGTTTCACATCCAGAAACAAAACAAAACAACAAACTTTAACTTCAAGAAAGGGAAATATTGGAGAAATAACCTAAAAAAATTAATAGTTTAAAAACAGAAGGGAAGATCAGGATGGTAATAACCAGTGTAGCCTAAGCTCCCTCTTCTGGTATTTTGGAGTAAATACACTGGATTAGCCGGGTCTTGGTTTGGATTCAACATCTAGCAGCAAATTGTTTATATAACTTAGACAAAACACCTGTCAAACTTAGCCTCTTTCACACCAGTAGCATCTCTTAAGAAAAAGACGTAAAGACGTGGAAAATTCTTGTAACAACTGAAATCACACAATACCTTTTTTTTTCCCTCGTGAAACCTTTGGTTTCTTGAGCAGGCAGCTCTACATCACCGGGGGCCACAGCCAAAGGTACATCCTCAGAAACGCGGTTATCAACTCCTTTGCAGCTGTCAGGCTCGGAAGTGCTGCAAAACAATTATTAAAAATAAGCTGACGAATTTCAGAAATGCCCATGAAGCTTTAATGAAGTCTCTTTACAGGATGAAGTTTGGCTGGATCTACAAGGAGCTGTAAGGAGCACATCACCCCCTCCCAAATTCCCTCTCTCTCCCACCTCTCACAAATTACTTCCTCCTACAAACATTATTTCACTTAACTTCTCAGCTGACCACGTAATCAGTAATACTGCAAAGTCTTGACAGCTCTTATAGACCATAACATTAAGTGCCAGAGGAATTTAACTGTATATGAAATCAGTGTAATAAATACATAAATCACTAATGACTCCTTTGCTGTTCTCACACAGCCTGTTCTCCTCACTGTGTACAACATAAACATTCGATTATGCAATTTGTGTTTTAGAAAAAAAAACCAAACCATAAAATCTGGGACTAAAACATTCTCTTACTTTAAAAGCTCTCCCTAGGCTGTAAAGCTAAACACAGTAATCCCAGAACTGACTGCATGAATGTCGGGTCCCTTTGCTCAGCAAAGCTCAGGAGCAGGGCAGTAACCACACAACTCCCCTTGCCCTCAGCCACACTCATTAAACCACTGACAGAAAAGGAACTAAACAACCAATGACTCCATGTCTCAAAAGCAGGAGCAGTTTAAGGTCTTGTCATGCCACACTGTCCCTTCCAGGGCACCTCAGACACAGCAGAGGGACACAAATGTCCTGGGGCAGCAGCCACACACAACAGCCTCTGCTCCTGCCAGAGATACAGACACAAATGCTGATGGAAATGTTGATGGGAACAGGACGTGGCTGAGAAGCTTCCTACAGGTTTCCTTAACTAAATATAAACAGCTTTCTTAGTCATTCCTTTTAAAATTTTTTCTCCTCTTCTCCCAGTAATTACACTGGAACTGTAGGCGGCAGATTAAATTGTGTTGCTGATGAAGAGTTGGCGAGGTCCAGGGACAGGCTGTTCCCTTCTTTGGTGCACAAACAGAGGAGAAGCCTAAACCACATCCCTAACTTTAGTCACAATACACAGGAGCACGAGAACAGCCACTTCCCAAAGTGCTTGTCCACTCAGTCACTCTTTGTAAGTGCAGTTTACCTTGATTAGCTTATAGCCACAAAGCTGCTTTGTGCCATATGGGACAACTACCCAGCTATTTCTGCTAAGAAATTACCTCTGCTTTCCTCACTCCTTCCTTCCTTGCCTTCCTTCTGTTTGTCCAAACTGGCCTGATGCTGACACAGACACCCAAAATTTTCAGGCCCATCAAGTAAATACAAATAAATAAATAAAGATTTTAAAAGCAGGCTGTTTTCCTTTTTCATGCAAAGGCCTTTGTCCTTGGCTAAAAACGTCTCTGTACTAATATAGTAACAGCATCCCCTCTATACCAAGGCTCTGTGACTATACAGGGGCACACGGAGAGCAGTGAAAGTAAGATTTTTTAAAGCAGAAAAAAAAGTGAGCTGCTAAAAATAAGCGAATGCTGAACATCTGTTTGGAGAGCAAACAAAGAGCTGCAAAACCCAAACAATTCACAAGAGGGCCCAGCCAAACAAGAGCACCAAAGGTACATTAATTATGGTGTTATGAACACATGAAACTGTCCCAGTCTTACAGTAGCACCTGTTTCAGCCACACTCTTCACACAGGCCCAAATTATCATCATCTGTAGCCCTTCAGCTTCTCCCATCAAATGGAACAATTTTCAGAGATACTTTGACTAATGAGTGCCATTCCCAGCACTACAGCAAAGCTTGCCATCAACACACAGGGATTTCCAGGAAAGCTCTGGTCCCCATCCTTCACAAAGCCCTGCATCCCCCCCTCCTGCTCCAAAACTGCACAAATTGAGGCAGGGCAGCACGGAACAGCAACCCTGCCCAAAATACAGACTTGCTGTCCACTCTGAACTCTCCAGCCTAGCACTGCATCAACTGGGGTCCATGTGTCAACTCATGGTACTTTTATCACCTCAGACATGAAGCAGCTACATTAAAACCTCTCCACAGCTCTTATTAAAACAAGATTTTCCATTAAACTTTTTGCTCAGCTAGTAATATTTTAATGGCTGCAGGAAGAACACTACCAAAGGCCCAAGTCTTCTCAGTGCACAACAAACTATACATTGACCAGGATTTATTCCGTGGAGTCAAGATGATTAGAAAATGAGCATTTTCAAGCACCATCTCTTGTAAGTAAACCTCAAAAATCATTTTTTGACTATGTGTGTGCACAGACAAATGTGGGTACTCCTGCCTGCTTGTGCTGCCAACATTAACTACAGCCCCAAACACATGCAGCAAGTGCTTTCTGAGCTGTCTTTTTTTCCTGGGCACTTGCAGGTTTGGGGTTTTTTCCCCCACAAACCAGGAGGGAAGTTGCAGGGAGCAGACACACTGCTCAGAAGGGTTTCACACCTCCCACCTGCAGCCCAGCTAAGCTGGGGTCTTGTACAGACAGGGCTCTTATTTGCCTTCTCTACCTTTCCAACCCAAACATTCCTCACACAACACAGAAGTCCTGTTGCAGAGCTCTGCACCTGCAGAGTCAAGAGAAAGCTGACCCTGGCCGAAACTTCTCCTACTGCAACATGTCCTGGCAAATCAGAGTGGACTTGGCCTTTCACTGCTAAACAAAAATGCCCGGCAGAACCGCCAGTGAACTTTTTACCTAATTCTTTTCACGGCACTTGTCTGCAGAGAGAGTAAAAAAAATCTCACTGAGCAGATGATAGCATGTTGTCCCTGATCAATATGTTATCAGCAGGAGAGAGGCAGCCAGTCACCCTCAAGAAGCAAAACAAAGATAGAGTTTCCTGGCTGGACAGATGGAGGGACAACCTGATCTCCTAACTGTGCCCTGCCATCTGGAAGCCATTTACCACTAACTGACCCCCCATCATATATGCACCATTATTTTTAATCCATTATTTTTCCCTGTCAAAGTGCACACCATCTGCATTATGTCACACCCCTGATGGGGAAATACACAGAAACTAAAGCAAACTTAGTAAATAACTGAATGTTTTGGGGGAAACACTATGATTGCACCTTACTGCAGATGGACTGGACTCACACCATGGCCTTCAGGAGCCCCTGTAACATTTCCATTGTGCAGAGGTACCCAACAGGCATCACAGAGACATCACATGTGTGTGCATTAGAGAATTGCATCTGGTCACACTGAAATGCAGTGGTGCAGCGCTTCTGCATAAAATGCCAAAAAAGCAGAGATTTAATAAGATTATCTCACTTATATGGGCAATGATCTGCTCCACGACACAGGTGAATTGTTGATAGAAGAGGCAATGACACGAAAGAACAAACATCACTGAGGGTCTTCCCTTGGGTAAGAAAAGCCCAGTCCTGCTATTACTGATCCTGGCTGTGAGCATAATCCCACGTGTTTTAATACTTTCATCAGCTCAGGGCCAAACCCCAGGGAAGTCAGCAGAGCTGCTGCTGCAGGAGGAACTGCTCCAGGACTGAACACACAGGAGTTAAAGCAGCGGGGCAGCTGCACTGATTTAACCCCTCTTCTGCCAACCAGCTGCCAGCTGGGGGTGGGCACAGTGGCAGCCTCCGGGTTTTCTCCTAGACAGCAGGAAACCCCTCTGCAAGGCTCACAGAGAAGCTGGCAAGTGACAACAACCTGGACAGGAAAATCAGGTGAACGAGAACAGGTAGGCTTTTATATTCAAAGGTGCACACGGATGCAAAATAAAGCAGTAAGGAAAACAAACAACACTGACAAGAGGTAATGTGTGCAGCATTTAAAAAAAAACAAACAAAAGAGTTAAAACCAACAAACACAGAAGAACCACTCACAGCCAGCTTCACTCCAATTGACCACAGTCTATTTCTCTGTCAGTTTCCTCTGTTTCAGGAACTGGAAAACTACCTACATCCAACACGAAATACCGGTTTGTCACTTTTTAGCGCTGAAAAATCCTTGCAAGCTCCCTCAAGGCCAGGATTTGGAAACAACAGCCAGATCCTGTGGTTGTTGCATAGTTCTTGTGCCCTCACCCCTACTGGGCTCAGCCACCCTGGATGGGGCAACCACGGCTCAGCACCAGCACAGCCTGTGCAGTTGGGCTGGAGCAAGGAACACCCTTCAGACAACAAAACATGTAAAAGGCACAAGCTATGAAGCAGATCAAAAGGAAAGGTATAATATAATTAACTCGAAATTCCAGGTTCAAATGAGAATGCAAACAGAGTGGATTCATGAGGTTTACAAGAAACAGTGAATTAAAGCACTCTGAGACTGCTAAAAGTTTAATCATAGACAGCTTGTGTGCCTTTTTCCCTGCAAACAGCAAATTATCACCCCGAGGGCACACAATCTTCTGTCCCAGACTGTAGTCCAAAGACCATATACAAATCTTTCTGGCACTTTTGGTGCTAGTCTTTTCATGCTTCCACACTCAGAATGTAGTTCACAGCTCCACCTCAATTAATGCTCACTCTTTTCTAACTGCCTCACTGCTACGGCCAACAATCCATTAGCAAGAAAACCAGAATCCACAAAAAAAAAAACCCCATCAGTAACCCAATTCCATTTGTTAAAAACAAAAGAAACACAACTCTTTGAGTAAAAACTTACAAGAACTGAAAGAAATCCACATCATTAGTTTCCCACTGTAAGCTTCTCTAGATCATCTTACTCTGACTGTAGGAAAAAGTTTGTTTCTCACAGCCTCTCTCAGCCAGCACTGGTGACTAACCAGCTTGGGGACTGGTGGCAGACCAGGACAAGCTAAACAGCAAAGTCACCCAGCTTTTAAGGTGGATTGAGCAAACCACACAAGGTCCCTTCAGCCTCTGATGGTGTATTATTGTGACTTCAGCTAACAAACTTAATGCTGGCTTAAATATACTGTGTATGTTTACACTCCACTGAACTCCCTGCGATTGAAGGGCACACACACCCTACAAGGCTTCCTCTATTGTTAAGACAAATTTATATCCCCGAAGATCCTGACAACCCCACTACCACCAGCACAAAGAGAGCAACAGTCTCCCTTCTCAGTGCAAGCAAAAGCAGACAGAAAGGCCAGAATCCAACAGAGATACCTGAATGCTTTATAATCAACATCAGACTGGTAAAGTACTTCTCAAAGAAAATGCCCCAAGGATTAGTTACCTTGTACTAATTTAAAAAAAAAGTATAAGCACCTAAAAAATATAGGGTATATATTGCACCTTCATAGTCATGACCCTCCTACGTGCTGAAGTGATAGAATTAAACTTGACTAATGAGTGTCATTCCCAACACTACAGCAAAGCTTGTCATCAACACACATTTCTAGAAAAGCACTGCTCCCCATCCTTCACAAAATGTTTACCTTTCTCAGAGAAGGGCAAACAGCTCCTCTTTTGAAGGTTTTGACGAGGGGAGATTTAAACTCTGGTACAGACCTCTGCTGCCAGACACAGGCAGACTCAGCAAAGCCCCCAGCAATGGTCCTAGCAGACATTTATCCATGCAAGGAGGGTGCCAGCAGTCCCTCAGCCAGTGTCCCTGCCCCAGGGCACAGCTCTGCACAGTACCTGGCTGCAGTCAGCTCAGCAGCTCCCACGGGGACAGCATTTCCAAAGGCTGCAGACACAGCTAAGGGATGCTCACAGGGCTCGAGGGGAGAAGCCAACTGATTATCATCACCTGGCCCAGGAGGGCTGTGGAGACAAAAGACAGAGAGAAAGGCAGCCTTAAATGTCAGAGTTATTGCAGAATTACTGTTGTTTATCCTTCTGAATCCCTGGAACTGAGCACGAATGAGCTAATTTGTGTGGTAGGGAACATAGAGAAAAGTTGGCATTTTTAATCTAAGTTGCTTTTGTTCCCACAGGACTGAAGTCTCTGGATTTTTGTCTGACTTACAACTGCAGGAGCAATGAGACGGTACAACACAACAGCAAATGAACCCCATTGTGCTTCTGATTATGAAAACCAAACAAAAAACGGAGCTGCTGCTTGAGCAAGAGAAATGACAAGATTTCCTCACTCAGAAACCACATAAAATACAAGGAGCTTGATGCTGGTTTTCACCTGAGCTGGGGGGGGCACAGAGTCAAAGGTGTCCAGGTGCTGTGGAGAACACACACAGGGAGACATCCAGCCTTGTCCCATTCCTGGACATGCACCAGCAGCTCATGACTAAAGAAAACAATTTGGAAACACACTGCTGAATCAATAAGGAAAGGGAGTTTGCTTATTTTTGAGACACACCAAACCATGGGAACCCCCTGAAAACAACATTTTTGCTGGCTGCTTCAACCTGACTTTGCCATGTGACCACCCAGGGATCAGGATCCTGGAAGCATCAGTTTTCCCTAAAATTCACCAAAATCCTCAAGTTATTTGTAAACCTTAAAGTGTGACCTTAAACTGCTGATGCAATTTCACACTGCCCTGGACCCCTTCTGTCCATGTTGTTTCCTGTACTACCTGGTGAATACAACACTGAACACACAAGGGGTGGTACCTTACACAGATGGATTTGAGGTGCATAAACTCAAAGCTGTCACTCAGCATTTGCAATTCCAGCTTATAAATTAAAAGTTCAAAATCAGAGAACTCAGCTTTAACTCTAAATGATGACTTCCTTACCTAACTCCAAATCCAGAGATCCTGGATGATCCCTTACTGTAATTTAATTCTGACTCAAAAAACCTAACACACAATGCAACAATGTCAGTGTTATTCTGGTAATGACCAAAGGCTGCCATCTCAATGTACTCACACTTCCCATATTTTATCTAAAGGATTCTGTAGCATGTTCACGTGGGAAAAACAATTACAACTCTGAGCAATTGGCTACCCACAGGTTCTCTGGTTTAACCACACCTGAGGGCTCTGCCTGTTGCAAGGAACTTTGAGCCAAGGTGTTCACAGGTTCTAAAGTCCTCTGGCTTATTATCATAAAGGGACTGGCTTTCATTCATTGCTGAGTTGCAATTGGGGTGTCCCCTCTGCTTTGCCTTAAAATGAATGTTCAGAAAGCAGATTTTGACAACAGCACTTTCAATCTCTTTTTGTGCACTTCATGAGTAAACTGAGGAGGTGGGTAGGTTTTCTTCTTGCTGCGACAGAGCACTAAGGTTGTACACACGTAGAAAGCACAGCACAAACCCAAACTGCAACTGAAACTGCTGGGCCTCGATCTGGTGGGAAATGTTTGCCCCTCACCACTCACGTTTCCTGCACAATCAACTCCTCGACAGGGATTTTCATAGTTGATGGACAAAGTAAGCTGAAACTCAGGCTTGGGGAGGCGATGGAGAAGCTGCCCCTTGCTAAGCCACCCTGCTCTGTGCCACACAAACAATGAAGCCATCCATCCACAGGCTGATCAAACGAGTTCCACAGGTGACATTCCCAGGCACCACAACTGCCTTTGGCTCTCCAGGTCCCTGCCACCAGGTTCCTGCTGTCAGCCCTCTGCAGCCACCAGCTTTTAAGGCCGATTTCTTTCAAGAACTGAGCTCCGTAAAAAGGCCACGAGCCTTTTTCCATTCAGTTCTGGGTCGAGCCTGGAAGAGGATCTACATAAAACTGCTTCCAAATTCTACTTATGACAAGCATGACTGAAATAGTTTGCAAAGGAAAATACCTCACAGTTTAACAAGCAGTTGCTTACCAACAGCTGCAGCGAGCACACTAAATTCAGCCCGAACACCACGGGCTTCAGTCTGTTATTAGTGTGTCACAAGAGAAAGACACTGCCCATCAAGTGTCCTTAGGCTCTTGAGTTTCACAATTTCACTTTTAAGGCCTCTACTTAGCCTCGGAAAGAGATTTTCCAAGTCATTGTTAGAAGGCAGGTATGCAAATAACGAGTTTCAGGCAAAGCTGTACCTACAGTATTCATTATATATCAATAAATGAATGAGAAATAACTTCATAAACCTGACTAATTTCTTCTTAAACACAGCAGGCCTGACTCTGTCTATGTAAGAAGGCTTCGAACCAAGGCAGAAAATTCAGATACATACAGGGACACAACTTTGCACACGTGGACACAGAGCCAGTGAGTGCTGGATGCTCTGGTGGGTCTGTTTGCTGCTCTCCTCCTGACATCCCTGAGATGCAGACCCGAAACCCCTGCTCTCATAGGAGAGTTATAAAACACTTCCATACTGGTGCTGGAGACAGAAGGCAGCTACGGGTCTTGGCATTTTCTCCCTGTCCATGTTTTTCCAATCAGGAGAGCTGGATGTGGCTCCCTTTGAACAGTCAACAACAGCTCCAAGTTCACTCCAAAGGAGCCCAATAAGCATTTCAAGCTCTGTTATCTCCCAGTCCCAAACATTTGGCTGTTTTTAATGAGATAACGGCAAGATTTATGGATCCTGCTCTTACTCCAGAAATCCCTGGAAAATGGCACCAACAATCACAAGGCAGGACTGAGCTCACAGTGCTCTCACCATCCTGTTTTGTTTTCTTCGGGACACAAGATGTTCTCACTGGGTACAGCAAGGCTGACAAACAAAATCCTTTAGATTTCATACTTGCCTTTCTAATATCTTGGGACAAAGAGTCAAATTTTTTGAGCCTCAGTTGACCCATACGTAAGAAAAAGTATTAATCAATCCTAATTAATCAGTCCTTACACTGGAATTCTTTGGAAAGGAAAAAGATTAGCAGCACCTACATCGGTTTGCAATTCATTCATTCAAACACACTGTACCTCATAAAATTTGATCCATTTTTTTTAATTCCTTCATAATATTAGTTTTATCTTCTCATACTTTAGTTTGCAACTTATCTCTTACATTAACCATATTCACTGAAATAAACTCTGTCTAGAAAATCCAACAATAACCTGTTACAGTAACGTTATGCCCCTTTGGTATTTCTGTTCTTTCGAAGTATTTCCATGATTACTGGGACTCCTGTCAATGATTCAGCAGAGAAGGAGGTAAGAAGTTATTTCTCACATTAGAAATCAACATTGTAGGTATCACTAACTAAAACTAAACTTGTTTAGGGAACAGCTCCGAACTGCTATGTAAGATACAAGCAAAACATTAAAAACAAACAAACCCCTCTTTTTTTTCCCTCTCCTGCACTATTACTTATGAACTAATTTAAAACCCATTTAAATATCAACAGTATTTCAAGAAAAATATGAGATTGTAAGATTAAAATGGAAAGTGTGGCCTTATTTCCCAAGGAACTAAGGGAACATCCATCCTCACAGAGTGAGTCCATACACCAGTAACAGCTTCAAAACTCAGACAAAGCAAGAACTGGGGGTCACTTTTGCTTAGATTTAGCCAAGGTTCTACTTTTACCAGCTAAAAACGCACTCACAGTCAAAAGTTCAAGTTTTGGGCAACACACTGCCCTTTGTAAACCCAACAAAAGACCTACTTATGCATTTAAATACGTGATTTTGGAAAAATCTCTCAAATTCCATACTTTGAAGAAGAAACTACGCCTAAAGTGCCTCGCACCAGCAGTTGGTATTTAGGCTCAGCCTGGGCCAGGCTGAGTCCTGCTGAGCTGGGCCTGTGCAAATACAGTAATGAAGGTATCCAAGAGATGAACTGGCATGTGTTAATTAAAAGCAAATAAAACCCCCGTCACACAGGGGGAAACACGAGTTGCACGAAGCAGAACTGCACTTATGGAAAAGAGGCACTGTCACCAAGACACCAGAACTGGCTCCTGGGGGAATCATTCCAGATTTCCATGGTGCTCCTCTGAGCGGGACTCGAGGAATCAGCAGAACAGGTCTGGGTGCTGGGTGTCGGTGCCTGGAGCACCCAGGGAGAGCCAGCCCAGCCCAGGGGCAGCAGCACCTGAGTCACAGCTGTCCCCAAGGGAGGGACCTGCCACCACCCTGGCTGGCCACAGTCCATGTGGGAACACGTGGCTGCCCAGCTCCGGACACCAGGCTGTGCTTCCAGCGACACCCGAGTCCCTTCTCCATGGACACAATCCCATCCCAGCGACACCAGAAAGGCAAACAAGCGCGGGGGCTGCTTCTGGAGACATGAAAGCATTTTTTTGGGTTTTTTTTACAAGACTTCCTGAAGGCAATCCCCCACCTGTGGAAAGCAAGCCCAGCTGTGCAGCAGCTGGCAGTGCCTGCAGGTATCTCCCAAAATTCTGCTGGATCGGGAGGAGAGCACTGTCGCTGTCAGGGACCATGCAGAGGCATTCTCAGAAAATGTATTTTTCTGGCACTCGTGGAAACCCTGACAAGACAGAGGAGTTATCTTGGCAGGGGATGGCGTTCAGTCACACATTACCTGAGGGCCTGCACTTCCTCTCTCACCCAACCCTCCTTCCTCAGAAATCCCTTAATTTCTGTAACATGTGCACCCAGACTGATCACTCATTTGATTGGCTGGAACAATTAAATAATTTTTTTTTTTGCCGGAGTGTTCTACATTACTGTGGTCGCATTTAAACTTAGGGTGACTTACCAAATTAACCAAACACAATTATATTACAATACTTAAAGGGACTGAAACATGTGTTACAGCACTACTTCCTTTGCAAGCTAAAAGAGGGACAGCAGAAAGCCACATAAAAGTGTCAGAAGTATAAATCACGCCTGCACAGGATGAATAAGCATATTTGCTGCAATAACTGTCAACCATTAAAAAAAGCCCATCACGTCACCACGGAGCAACTTCTGAAGGGCTCTCGGTCACGTCCTGATGTCATGGGAGCAGGATTTCAAAGTCCCCAAATTCCCAAAGTTCCCAGCCAGCAAACCTGAAGGAGAAGTTCCTCAGTGCGAACAACACTCACACACCGAGTTTCCTCCTCACTCGAGCAGAAACCCCAAACCGAGGCAGGAACCACAAAACCATCCAGTCTTCTTTATTATTATTTTGTGGGGAGGGAGGGGGAAGGAGAGTTAATCCTGACTCAGAGCTGGAGGCAGCGCTGTGCGAGCGGGACAAACAGTTTCTAAAAGTTTAAAAA
>VZDJ01000116.1:26032808-26055584 GCA_008694505.1 Cyanoderma ruficeps | reverse complement strand
AGGGGTGAGGGGGGAACTTTCCCACTCACAAGTGCCTACTTACCAACGCCAGGAAATAACCAGCAGCGCTTCTGCTCGCGGTCATCCTCGCTGGCCGCACAAGCCCCCGGCGCAGCCCCTCGCTCGGACAGCGCTGCCCCGCTGCGCCGCCACCATCGCGGGCGGGCACCGCCGCTCCCTCCGCTCCCTTCCCTTCCCCGGGAGCGCACAAAAGGCCCAGCAATACGAGCCCGGAGCTGCTGCTGCTCGCAGGCTCCTCCCATGAGGCTCCCCGAGGAAAGGCCGGAGCGGCCGCGGTGCCGCGCCTGGGTCCTCCCCCGCCGGCCCCGGGGCAGCGCGGCCCGCCCGGGCCGCAGCGCTCCCTCAACGATAGGGGCGAAAATACAACCAGCGAGCCCGCCTCATGCCTGCCTTGTCTTCTTTCTTTTTTATTTTATTTATTTCCCCCTTCCTTTCCTCGGTTTTACGGTGGAATTTCGGAGTTTCCATCCGCTGGAGGGAAGGAGGGGGGGTGTGGATGTGGAGAGATTAAATTACGGTGTGTGTAACGCTTAAAGCGCACACAGGCAGCTCCCAACGCTTTAAAAGCCACTTAAGAAGGGCCTGGATTAATTGATGGTGTTTGGCAGCTTTTTGCCTTTTTTTTTTTTTTAAGTTTCAGGGGGCAGGAGTAGTGCTTTGCCCAACTTTAATGTTTTCAGGATGTGGACCTAAAGTTTTAAAGCAAACTTTCACTGAAGCATTATATATTTATAGCTAAACAAACAGCATTTTTTAAAAATCTAAACCAAGCCATTTTTAATCCTAGCTTAATTGGTGGGTTAAATTCCAGCTCCTAAAGTCACCCAGGTTTTCTCACAGGTTTCTTTATCTGACTTCTTAGAGATCAATCTTCTTTCTCATGGATTTCTTTACCTGCCTTCTTATGAATTCCTTTACCTGCTTCCTTATAAGTTTCTTTCCATAGGTTTTTACCCGTTTTCTTGCAGGTTTCTTTACCTCCAAGAAAATGGAGCAGTTTTAATTAGTTGCCTGCCCTTAATCTCTTGGGTTTCCTATGGGTTTATTACAACACAAAAGAAGGACTTTACAGGTAATTAAGTCTGCATGGGGATACACCAAATTGCATATAGGAGCTGCCAGCACCCAAGGAATTAATTGATTCTCTCCCCTGAGAGATCATTATCATGTTTATAACATGCCATACAATAACCAGAAGCTTTGTGATACCTCTCCCACAGCAGAGGAGTTGGCAGATCGGGCATTTGGTAAGCAGTCGAGATATTTGGGATAAAATGCTGGGGCTACACAGACTCAGTTTAGCTGAGTTAGTTTCCCAGCTGACTCCGTGTCTCCAAACTCTTCAACTGCGGTGCCAGCCACATCTTAGGTGACAAAACCAACACATCCTCTTCAGAACTCAGTCCAGCCCCTCACACAGGACTGTGCATCT
This sequence comes from Cyanoderma ruficeps, assembly GCA_008694505.1. Taxonomy (NCBI): domain Eukaryota; kingdom Metazoa; phylum Chordata; class Aves; order Passeriformes; family Timaliidae; genus Cyanoderma; species Cyanoderma ruficeps. The sequence continues at coordinate 26,054,131 of VZDJ01000116.1, read as the reverse complement.
CCTTTCACTGTCAAGGTACAATAATGAGACCTTGTGGACTTCTCAAACCATCCATTCATTACTGGGCTGCGGGGGGGGAATATATTATTCAATTTTTAATTTTTAAACTATTTTGTTAAAAAAGGTAACTGTTTCTACTTCTAGCCCTTGCCTGATGTTCTCTAAGGAAAAGGAGGCAACCAATTTTTGTTCAGGTAAACTTTGTGTTAGAGGAGAGCTTTCCCATCTAATCTGAAAGCAGAAGACAGGGATTTCCCCTCCACGTGCTCATTGCTGCTTTTAACAATTCAGCTACCTGTACAGGAAATAGAAGACTACACCAAATGAGCCCCAGACACCAAATCAGACACTGTAATGGGTTAAAATGCTGAAAGATGTGGAGTGCCAGCATCATCTGGGCTGCAGGCTTTTCCTGGGGCAAACATTGTGGAGAGCTCACTTGGTTGCAGGAATTGGAGCCAGTAGCACCCACTGACAGCAAGAATTAAGAAGAGCCTCAGAGCTGAAACTTTCTGGGGAGAGCATCTCTATCATATTCTGCTTCCCAAGCACTGGGAAACCAGGCATGGAAAAATTTACTGTGATTTTTGATACAGGTACAAGGATCCAGTCCCTCTCTCATTTTGGGGGGGATTAACCTCTTTTGCCATCTGGAAGCCATTTCACAAATGGCTTCTGCAGGTATAACTGCCCTGGGGGGGAAGGAAACCCTGGAAAGAGGACGATTCATTAAAATAAACTTTTATTTTCTTTGCGAGCAGCAGTCTGGTGCAAAACCGTGGCCGCAGACAAGCCATGTTCCTGCTAACAGAGCCAAACCGAGCATTTTTGGAATAAATGCTCATTTTTCTCAAACAACAGGCCTCTCTACCTGCTTATTCCTTAGCCTTTCGCTGGGCCAAAACCCTCTGACCTACTGTGAAGCGATTTCAACCCACCTTTGACACAGAAACATTTCCAGCTGTCTCCCAGTGCCCTCTGCTATTGAAATATTGGAACCTGAGAGGCTGAAACTGCAGGAACAGCGTGCTGAGCTGTGCCTGAGCTGCCTTGGTGTCCCTCAGGTGTCCCCTGGGCTTGGGGAGTGCAGAGGGACTCAGCTGAAAATCAACAGGGAAATAAGAGAGAAGCTCCCAGCAGACAATGACAGGGCAGGGCTGGCTGGGGCACATCAAAGAGCTGCCAAGCCTTGCAAAAAGGTTTCTCCTGAGGCCAGAGCTGGACCAGAGTGGCTGATGAGAGGGACTGGGAGCAGGAGACATCCCACAGGATGGCTGTGCCAGAGTGCAAACCCTGCCCTGGCTCCCAGAGAACCTGATTTTGATCCTCATTTTCTTCTTTTAGTGTGTGTTAATAAATCTGTCTTTGTACCCTTTAAGTTTGGGCCTCCTTTGCTTTTTCTCGTGATCCTATCTCACAGAGGGAAAAGGGTAAACACTCAGACCACTGCACTAAATTTAGCAAACAGCAAACGTGAAACCATCACAGAACTGCTGCAAGGAAAATCCAGAAAGCATCAGGATGGCACATACTGGAGGAGGGGGACACTTTTAAAAAATGTAAATCATGGAATCACAGAATGGAAGGGACATTTNAGGAACCTGGACAACTTAATTCCTTGTATGGGCATATTAAAACTGGAAATTGAGGTTCAAACAGATTTAAACCAATTTAAACTACCACACTACTACAGACTAGTTGAAACAGGCAAAAAAAAAAAAAAAAAAAAAAAAAAAAAAAAAAGGTGTGATTTTAAATTGCTCTTTGTGCCCATTTTAAGACCCTTCTGCAAAAAAATCCATATAAATGCACTTCAGTTTGTTTAGAATGGAAAGGGAATTTCTTGTTTGCATTTCCTAAAAGGTTCACAGTCATTCACTCCACAAAACCACAGACCCAATTAACTGCCGAGCAGCCTGGCTGGGATACCGAGTCTGTAACAAACACCTCAACTTTATATTTCCACTACTTTCCACATACAAATTGCCCACAACCATCATTTGTGGTGGCTGAAAATTAGGTTGTGCATTTCCCAGCAATTTTTACTAGGGAGCCTTAGGATGGGCAGTCTCTTTAAATTCCCGGACTTTCACCTGAATCTAAAGGGAAGTTTAATGTTAACCCATTGCATCTTGGAGGATGAAAGCGATGGGAAACAGCCATTTTGCAAATTTCCAATTAAGTAAGAGGTTTTTAGAAAACCATAAGCTAGACAGAAATCTTCATTAATTCCAATGATAACTTCTCAAGTAAACCAAGTCTTTTTGGAGTTTCTACCAGAAGAACAAGATCTGGAGAATGGTAGACGTAATGCAAGTTTCATGTACCATCACAACATTCAAAAAGAAGAAAAAAGAGAGGAAGTGGAAAATCTTGGAGACTTTTAAATATTCAGCAAAACTAACTCTATATTTTGAGTCAGTTAATGACATTGTTAGGAAGGGGAAATGGAATTTTCAAGTGTCTATTTATTTTTTTCCCTTAGTTGTTAGTAACTGAGCAATGTATTCATGCTTTTTGCTTCCATTCCAGGAAACAAATCCAATCTTCTCTGTCTGCTGCCGAGTTATTCTTAGCTGGCTTTGATATTTCTATCAGCTAGGAGAGCATAACAATGTTATCATGGTTACAAATTCCAAAGATTTTACATAAGCTCTTGAGTGCCTTAAAAAAAAAAATAAAAAGGCTTTATTGATTACACTGTTTGTGTTTCATTAGCCAAAGCAGCTAGGAAAAACAGTCTGGAGAAGAATTTTTAAAAAAAAAGGCAGTTTGATGAGTTTCATGGAGCACATAGTCCATGTTTTTCAGAGCACTGTGGACAAAGAGAAGCCAAGACTGACAAGTTGGAGGCTGGGAAACACCAGGCCAATGAATCACTTAAATCCTAATTGTCCACGTACAGCCTGTCTTTCTAATTTGATTTCTTTTATCTGTTGAAACAACTAGACAGCCCTGTTATTTAAGCAGAGCAGGACAACTGTGGGTATAGAGCTTGTAGGATGGTCTGGGTGGAAAAGGATGACAGGACAGGGCAGAATTCTCCCGGGCTGACCTGCCAGAGGCTCAGGGCCAAGTGCTGTGCTGGGATCACTCCGGGGGAGCAGAGATTTTTGGGGCAGCATTTACCCAACTCTAAGGGCAGGCTGCAGCCTCTCGCAGCTGTCTGGAAAGGAATGCACCAAGAGGGAAAGCAGGTCAATTAGTGAAATTAAATTGGAAACAACCTCGTGGAGTCCTGGGGCACTTTTGGACAGCTGGTTATTTCGCCGAGGATGGCAGATACCAAACGGGCGGTGGGGAAGAGGAAGGATTGAGCCTGGCTGAACAAAGAGAAGGTGCTGAGCACATTTCAGCCAGGAGAAGGACATTACCATGACATCCCAGGGCTGGTCCTTGCCCACAGCACTGGGATGGTGGCAATCAGCATTGCACAGGGACCTTAGAATCCAGAGCAATTACACCTTTGATTGCAGCAATTAACATTTCTGCACTTATTGCTGCAGTTTGAGAGGGAGAACTTTTAGGCCAAAGAGACTCCACTGTAAGAATTACCCTGTGAGGTGAGTGTAGATGAACAGGCCCAAATGGATCCATACAACTTTTTATTTTTTATTTTTCCAGGGTGCCCCGATGTTAAGGAATTGCAATAACTAAGAAATCCCCTCTTGTTTTTAGCGATGCATCTGAGGATTTCCCTACACCTGGAATTGATAAGATAGGCTCCAAAGAATCAACATAAAAGATAGGAGGAAAAATAGAAAGAAAATGCAAGAACTGTGGAGTTGTAGCTCTTCAGACACATGGTGTGTTTGTAATTGCTGTTTTCAGAGATAACCTCCACGGGGGTTCAAAGCTGGGGCTAATCCTACTTTGCATATTCTGTTAGACACAGGGACCATGGAAGAAGCTCCACGGTGTATCCAATTTTCCAAGAAGCCAGAAGATATTGTGTTGGAACAGAGAGAACGGGATTTGTAAGATGCAGAAATGATTTTGAGAAAACAGAAGGATTACTTGGAAGAAGCAAGGTTGAAAAAATACATCTGGGGAAATCTAATTAGGGAGGAAAAAAAGTAATCTGAAAGTAATTTTTATTTTATGAGGAAAAAAGACAAAAAAAGATGCTAAACTTCCTGTCCAGACATTGGGCAAAGTATGGCAGTGTCCGTGCTGGATTTCCTCAGCAAATTCCTGTATTTGATTAAATAAATGTAATGTGTTGAGAAAAACAAGGATGTGTGAAAACAGCAGCTCTTGTATCACCCAGCTGTGTCCATTCCTACCTTATGGATGTGTGCCATGGTCTCACGTACCTGGTTTTTCAGTGGAATGTGTTTTGAACACAACAGGACATACTGTCCGATCAGCATTTTATAAATACTTTACAAATTTCGTAAATACTTAGATGCTGCCTAAACCAGAGGTCAGCTCGGTCATGAGAGTAGTTGGCAAATCTCCCTTTCACTTCCTAGAAAGCAACGGGAGATGTCTGCTGGGTAAGAGCAAAGTTATCTGAATTTTTACTCTTCTCTGAATAGAAAAATACCAAACTTAAATATCTCAGACTGCAGACAGATGAAATTCCCACAGAACTGCCCATCCTGTTAATTTAGTTCAGGACTGCAGGCATCTCCAAAGGCACAACTGTACTAACAGCTGCACCTACTAGGGATAACAGTGACGGTGGGAGGGGAGGAAAATAAAGAGAGAGAATTCAGAGAGATACAAAGGAAGAAGGGCAGGAGAGATAAATAACCTGATTCATTTTGTGCATTTCATTTAAGTGTAAATCGCCTCCAGCCATTTTCCCTTTGCTTTGTGAGCCTGAGATGCTACCCACCTGAATCGATTTTAAAGTTAAAAAAATGGGGAAATAAAGAGCTGCATAATCAGTGTTTTGACAAGTTTCCTTTTAACTGCAAACTCTTGTTTTCAGCTAACAAAACAAAGCCTTAGTGCTCAAAACCCACTTGCCTGATCTGAAAAGCAGCTCTACATTCCCCAGCTCATCCAGCAAGACTGTTAAAATATTTAATACTGTATTTGTCATGCAGACAAGAAGAAAAGACCAAGTCATATTTACTAAGGAGTGAACATTCATTTTGGAGTTACTGAACTTGCCAATTTTTGATGGCAAGAACAAAGAATGAAACAAATCCAAAATGATGTCTGGGCCAACTTTAGAGATCTTGTCTGACCTGTGCAGAGGACATAAGGATTGTTTTTCAAGTAGTTTTGCTGACTGCAACTGCTGCCATGTACTTCCCAGATAAAAATATGGTTTTAATTGATAAGTGATGGGACTCAGTGCAGCAGAACTCTGAATTCTCTCAGAGCATGGGTGTCATTCTTGCAGTGTGTTTACAGCTCCCTGTGCTCTTCCCTGAGAGCCCAGCTGAGCCCCCTGAGCATCTCTGTGTGCCTGGAACACCCAGAGGCTTGTGAACAAACCCAGGGTTCTGCCAAACCAACAAATCAGCCAACACACAGGCAGTGTGCTCTCTGTACCTGCACATCTGGGAATGACTTCACAGCCTTCCCCAGAAAACTCCCTCAGAACTTTTTCCAAGAGACGATGGCAGCTTGCATGTGCCAGCCAGTTGAGTTACAGCAGCTTATCAAAAAATCCATCCCACCTCTAAACACCCTTAAAATGTTGCCATCATTTCCAATTTTATTCCACGCTCTGCTCAACATCTGTCACAGTCCATGGTGCAAACAGGAGCATTTCAGGAACTTGAGGACTCCCTGTGCATACAGGAACCTCCATTCTCCCTCCATAAAAGAAAGATGTGTGAGTTACGTTACAAATATCTGGGTCACATTTCACACAGAAGCGGTGGAAGGGGGAGAAAACAAAACTGAAATAATTCAGAACCTTCTCCTTCTCAGTAAGAAGGTTCTGAATGGTTCTCAGAACCATTTCCTTCTCCTAAACATAATTTACTTCTTATTGATATTTATTTTGAGAGCTGGGGAGGAATCTTTCTCCCTGGAGTTCTTTATATCAGGTTTATATCCTCACAGACAGCTCCCAGAAATGTGCACCCCATTTTGCAAGGCTGCAGTAGGTTATCCTCTGTAAGGATGACAGGGCAAGAAACCACTGCAGAGCACTCAAGGCTTTGTGGCTGACTTACACAGCATATGGAGCACACCTTGAAATTTCATGCCACAAACAAACCCAGTTTTAATCTCAGAGGAAAACTGGATTGATCAGTGTGTTGGAGCTGATGAAGACAGACCAGCCAGCTGAGCTAATGCTCTCAGCTTCTTTTTTTTGTGATATAAATCCATATTACTCTAAAAACGAGCCTGACCAGAGCAGAGGCTCCTCTGAGAGCCCCCAGTGTTTCAGCCTTTTGGACAGGCACGGACCAAAATGAGCAGCTGCCTGTTGATGCAAACCCTCACGCTGGAAAAACAGGTGATAATGAATTCTTGAAGCGTATGCAAGCGTTAAGCAACTACTCCGTGAACTGTCAGCAGCTGTTTCAAGAGCCCTGCCCTGCTTGCCACAGGTATTTATTTCAAGTATGATACCCACCCTGATATGAAACACATGCACAGACTTAAGCACTGTTCAGAGTCCCTTGTGGCTCCTGAGCCAGCCCAGCAATTTGTTTGGGAATTTCAGAGCTACCCCCTTTGAAGCTTCCCATCGTATAAAGGGAAGCAAACCAAAAAGAAAGGACCTCAAGAGAAATGACAGAAACAATCCTTGTCATTTTATAGACAGATCCTTCAAGAGGAAGTCATAGAGCTGTCCTGGTTTCCAACACTCCTGATATGTTTCTAATGTACGTTCTGCTCACACAATTAGATGACATTGAGCCTCCATCCCAGCCTCACATACAGCAGGCAGAACTCCCCCACATCCCCACCACAGCTGAACCACTTCAGCTATTTTCACTTACAATATGGTTTTATCACCTCAGCCTTGAAGGAATGTGGCACTGGAACATTTTCCCTCATGGGTCAGTCAGTGCCATCTGTGGTTTTGGGATTGCTTAGAAAGATTCCACCTCTGTAGACCATTCATGGGCACTGTCTGATATAGTTTAGCTTTTCCCTGTAGCCCCGTTCTCTGCTGTTGTCTCAGCCATTGCTGCCTCCTCTGATACAGAAAACAGAGGGACAGTTTGCAAGGAAATTCTGAGGTTACAGAGGAAGCAGTGGCATGGTCCAATAAAGGGAAATCACCTGTTCTGAGATCATAATTATCCCGAATTAACTGCATATCAAAATAGGAATTCAAACAGCAAAGTAGAAGCTCATTAAAAAAGAATAAAAAAACTCTTAACTTTATCAAAGCAGTTACTGCTGTGTGTGGAAAATAAAAATAAGTAAAACCATGAAAGCAACTCTGAGGCTCCACAAGTCTCAACTCAGAAGAATTCACATCTGAAACAACTCCATGTCTTTAGAAGCACTGAATAACACGGTGATCAAAGGCACTGTCAGTGCAATTATATTGTACAGGAGGATAAGAGGGAGGCCCAGACAACTAACTGTGAGTAATTGGGTTACTCCGTAGGCTTGTTTTTAAACACTGCACTACACCACGTGAATGCTGCAGGTCTCATTTAACTGGGTCACCAAAACTGAGGCAAAAGTCTCCTAACTTAAGGCTAGGAAGTGCAATTTGTATGCCTAACTTCAGGCTATGAGGTGGGAACACTGGGAAGTGCAAGCAAATCCACACAGGTGAGGGCAGGGATCTGGCCCAGCAGATGGAACAACTCAGAAACTTACAAATATATATATATATATTTTTCTCATGTAATCCACATTTAGAAGCAACATATATTTAAGATAAAGTTAAGAAGAGAGTAAGTGACATGCCCTCCCAAACTGCCCAGACAACGGGCACCTGCCTGGAAAATTGCACCCCTCTCCAGCCCTGGGCTCCTGCCAACCATTTCACGTAGTAATTCAAAGTAAATACCTTTCAGTGGGTAATCCTGCCACAGCCATGTCTTGAAGTTCACTGAGGTCAAGGTTCTTAGGGTCAGTTACTGCAAGCGGTGATAGCTTTCCTCTGGCATCCTGGAGGGAGCTTTCCTGTTCTGAATTCTTCTTGCTTGGCTGGTTTTCAGCAACAGAGAGACCTGCACGTGCAGAATGCTCACCCTGCTCCAGCACAGGGAGGGCTGGAGAGTGATTTTTGTGCAGGTCTGCCTCCTGCTCTTCAGTGCTGGTGTTTATAGCTAATTCTTCCTCAGCAGTGACTAACATCCTCGCAGTACCGGTTTCAGGGATGTCTCCACTTTTTTCATCACCTGTCCTTGCCGTGCTTAACACTGTGTCCCTGTTCTCTTTCACGTCTCCCTCTCCCATACTGCCAGATTCTAGTGTACAGTCGGTTTGCAAGCAATCATCCTGGCTTACTTCAGTTTTTAAGTAATCTATTAACCCGTGCATGGTCACTTTCTGTTCTTGCTGTGCATCTTGAGAATTCCCCAATGTTTCCGAGCATTTCCTATTTACCGCTTCGTCCTGTGTCATCTGCATGTCACTCTGAGACCTAATGCCATGCACAGAGCTGCTGGGAATGTTTGCCTCCTGCTTTTCCTCAGGTGACACGCTGAAATTGTCTGGCAGTTTTTCATGGTTGTAAGATCCTCCTGGGACAAGAGTTGAAGCTGCCATGTCAGAGATGCTCTTGGCAACGTCTGCATCACCGTGCTCCCTTCTCTCCTGTTCATCTGGCTTAGGATCCTGGCACTGTGCAGTGGGAAGACTCACATCCTCTTCAGAGGAAACTGGTTCTGCATTGCACTCTGTAGTGAAGTTATTATTTCCCTCTGTGGCAGCAGCATCTTCCACGTCCCTCCCCTGCACATCACCTGCAGAGATGACAGCTCTGGTGGGTCGCTGCTGGCTGTCGGAACACGCAGGGAAGTTCTCAGCTGCTGCCCCATCAAATGAAGCTGGTCCTTGCTGCTTTATCTCTAAGCTTATTAGCGATGCAGGATCAGCGCCACCAGCACACGCTCCTTCCTCTCTTTCCATCTCACTGCCCTCAGTGGGTTTGCCTGGATTTTGCAGATTTTCCGGAGCTTGTTCAGCAGATGGGGCGCCATCCAAGCTAGGGACCACTTCTAAACAGCCAGGGGGCTGCCTGCTTTCCTCAGTGTCCTGGAGACTTGCTGGTGGCAGCTCTGCCACTGTGTTTTCTTGTTGCAGAGATTTGCCCTCGGCAGCTTTGCAGGAAATCTCAGTAGCTAAAGACAACTCTTGCCCCTCTGCTTCTGAGGTGCCCTCGGGAGCTCCTTTGCCCACCTGGTTTGGTTCTGATAAGTTCTCAGCACCACAGAGTTCTGCTGTGTCCTTGGCCGCTGGACTCTGCTTGAAGCCTGCATGGTTTTCAGCCAAAAGCTGGGGCAATTCAGCACTCAGTGTGCTGTGGACAGTTTTTTTAAAAATCTGGCTGATGTGCTCCCTGAAGTCTGGGATGCTGGAGCCAATGTCCAGAGAGCTGCAAGTCAGAGCCTCATGCTCCCTTCCAGAGTTCTCTGCAGACTGCTCAGAGACACTGAGGTCTGCCCTGGTTATGTTATTATTCTGTTTTGAAAGCTCTTCCATTTTTTCTGAATTCCCAGGTTTCTCTAAGATCTTACTGTACTTGTCATCTACGCAGATATTGGTTGCAATTTCCTCATTACAGCCTTCTCGTGATGATGAAAGGCTCAGCAGCTTCCCTTCTGGAGTAGGGAGTGCTAACAGAGACTCCGCTGAACTGTCACTTTGCTGTTCTTTGAAGTTTGGCTCACTTTTTGTTTTTTTGGATTTAATTGCAGAGAGCTCTTTCTTCAGCTTCTCAGAATTGAAGTGTGATAAGTTTCCAGTTCTCTGCCCTACATTCAAAGTCTCTGACGGGGCAAAAACTCTGTCTCCATCACCCTGAAAACTTTGGTCTGGACGGTCTTTTTCACTCACACACATACTCCCTGCAGAGATGTTTTCTGAATTTGCTGCTTTACCTGTGCTTGCCTTGGGTGAGGGACCTAAGGGTGCTGACACCTGAGGACCTGGGGGAACCTGCAAATTAGAGTTACCTTCTAAGGTGTTTTGGGATGCTACAACTTCCAGCTCGTTATTTAGTGATTTTCCCCCAATATCCCTGTCCATGTTGTTTCCAGGTTGCTGGCTGGGATGGCTGAGTGCAGAAATTGTAAAATCTGCTTGACAATAACCAGGCTGCTCTGATGCATTTTGAATGCAGCTGGATTTCAGTGAGTTATCAGTGGGAATTTCTTCCCTGTGTGGCTGTAATGGTGAAGGAGATCCTTGTGCCCCTGGACTTGTATCAGGCTTTATATTGCTTGTTTCTGCGACAGAAGCACTGTCCTCACAACTCATCTCCACGTTTCCATCTTTCGGGATGATTCCCCCATCAGCAGTCGGGATATTATCGGAGTTTTTCGCCATTAATGGCATTTTCCTTTGCATTTCTGGACGAGACATTTGGGGATCATTTTTCTCAGAACTACCAGAAGTATGTGCTATTTCTGTATCACTTGGCAAAGCCTGTGACATGCTAGTGGCACTTGCCGAGTCCTGTGTCCCTGGAGGAGTGTTTACAGCAGCAGCAGCAGAGCTTTCACCGGTATTATCCTCTCTCCTGCACACGCTGCCTGGCTGCTCATTCTTTTCAAGTTCTCTACACAACGTGTCTCTCTGACATGCTGCTTCATGCTGCCTCGCTGAGATCAAAGAGTTATCACCCTGCTCTGGCTTGCCGGGGTTTTGCTGAGTGCGGCACTTTCCTTCTGCCTTCACATGGGTTTTGTTTTGCTCGCCACGCTCTCGCAAATTAAGCGCGGTCACACCAGAAGTGTTTTGCCCGTGTTTGCTCCCGTCCTCGCTGCTGCTGTCATCCTTGTCCTGCTCTTTTGGCCTGCCAGAGCCACACTGGGGCGGTGCTGGCGCAGAGGATTGTTTGTCAGGGTTGTTTGAAAGATCCAGAGGTATTTGTGGTAAGTTGCTGTGATTATCTTGGTCTGGCCTCTCAGGCTGTGGTGCCCTTCCTTTGTGCTGCTGATCATCTGCTCTCCTGACAGCTGTCAGCCTGCTCTGGTGCTCCTGCTGGTCGAGTTCTGTATTTGAACTCCAGCCACTGCCACCAGCAGCAGACAGTGACTGCTCTGCTTGGGGAGGAGCTGCTGGAACACCTTTATTTTCCTGCCCCTTTGCGACACTGCACTCCAAGATCTCCAGAGAGCTGCACATGTCCCTCTCAGAGGGGCAGCTGTCTGCAGTGATGTGGCTGTCACCCCTTTCCTCCATGTGAACTTGGTGATCAGGTAGTCCTGAAGTGCTGACTGCAGTTTTGGGGGGTTCTGAACGAGCCATCTGTGTATTTTTGTGACTTTCTGCAGCCGCTTGCTCCAGCTGAGCTTGCACATCCGATTTACGTCTAGTTTTCTGAGCCAAATCTTCATCCTCCATGGAACTTTTCTCTGCAGTTTGGTGCTTCTCTTGTTGAACACCCTCATTTTGATTTCCATCCCCAGCACTGCTGTGTGCAGCTGCAGGTTCCTGCTCTGGATCTCTGTGAGGTGCTTTGCTGATGGGACTGTTCTGTTCTTTGGTTTCTAGAGCCTGTGAGGCCTCCTTGGTTTGTCCCATAGTCCTTGACAACTCATTTAAGGCCTGGAGATTGAGTTCTAATTCGGGCATTTTTGCACTTTGTCCTGACTTGCTGGAGCTCTCAGGCTTTTCTTGACTCTCAGCTTTGCATTCAGATTCCAGCACAGTTTCTCTAACAAAAGCCTTTTCCCAGGACTCAACCTGCTTACTCTGCTTAATGTGATTGTTCCCAGGGTGGAGGAGCAGTGAACTGTGTGCACCATCCAAACAAACCTTTTCAGTGCTGTCACAGCCTGGCTGGTCCCAAGTTTTGCCTTCTGCCTCAGTGTTAAAGCAATCAAAACTCCGTGGGCATTCCTCCCTTGCCGACTTCTCCAGGCCATCTGGGACAGCTGTTTTCTCTTTGCCCATTTGCTGTTCAGGTTCACAACCACGAGACTGGGAATTGCCTTCGGGTGATTTAAAGTTACTGTCTAAATTCAGAGGCTTTCCCTCACCTTCTTCCCCCAGGTCACCTGTTGAAGGGTTTTCACAAAGACTGAATTTTTCAGGGTCGTGTTCCAAGTGGGTGTTTTCCATGTCCTGGTGATAGCTACTAACAGAGCTCAAAAATTGTCTTCCTGCCTCACTCAAGCCCTCAGGTAATTCACTGGTTTCTGACACTTGTGTATCTTCTGTTTTGATTCCGTTTTTTCTTCCTGTTACATCCGTCCCCGTTTCTTTTTGATACAGCTCTGTGGATCTGCTCAAAGAAGTACTTAATGCATATTCTTCCAGTAATAATCTTTTATCTCCCACTGAATTTTCCTTGGTGGGACTGATAATGCTTTCTGTTTCAGAAAGTGTGGTGCTTTCTCTAGACACATCACCAGCTTTTGTAATTTCATTGCTATTGGCTTCTTTTGGGCTTTCAGTTGTGACAGCTGATTTTTCTTCTTCCTCTCTCTCAAATGATAAAGGCACACTGAAATGCTCGGCACTAACAAGCTCATCCTCCTTTTGAAGATCTCTTTGAAAAAGGGGTTTGTTTTTTTCAGAGGCTGTTTTCACTGCTTCACTCCTGGCTGGATCTTGAGAGCCATTTCCAGGCACATATTCCCTCGAAGGCTCTTCAGGCTTTGGTACCGGGAAGGGATTTTGAGGGCTGGGAGGCAACTCTGACATTAAAGCACAGGGTTCTGATTGCTTCCTTTTGCTTCCAGATAGAGCTGGGTTTGCCTCTTTCCCATTAGCTGTTGTTTCAGCCCCCATCTGTAGGTTACAGACCTCAGTGAAGCCCTGAGCACTCACAATTGCTCCAAATTTTGCACTGTCTGAGCCTCCTGTTGCTGGATAATTTGGGATTAAGGTTTCCTTTTTCATTAGCAGACCCTCTCCACCATCTGTGTTCTGTCTACCTTGCTGCGTTGCTGCCTGCAGCTGACCTACTTCCAAAACTCCTGGCTCCTCCTGGGCACCAAAACAATCTCCTGCTGCTTCATCCTGGGGAACTGTGCTGGCCCGTGGCTCCCTCATCCCATCCAGCTGCTCATCCTGCCGGGGCCATCCTAATTCACCCCAGCTCCTCCGTGTGGCTCCTTGCGTTTCTGTGATTGCTGCCACAGGGCTGGGCTCCAGCCGTGGCGTTTGGGGCTCATTCCCCCCGGTTTTGGTGGAGGAGGCAGCAATGTTGTCCGCGGCTTGGGCATGTGCTAATCCCTCTTCTTTGTCACTCCCCGGCCGTGGCTGTGCTCTGTCGCAGTCCCAGGTGTGTAATTTGTCACTGCTGCCCGTGACAGGTTCTTGGGCACGGTCTGTGACAGGCAGGCTTCTCTCCCTTGCTTCAGCAGAGCGCTCCGAGAAATCACAGTCCGTCTGTCCTCCTTGCTCTTGCAAGGCAGTGTCCTGTCCCGTCCCCTCTGGAGACACCGTGCTGGAATTTGGGCTGGAATTTGGGCTGGGGAACTCTTCGGCACCGTGGCTATTGATGCCTTCATTACCGATGCTGCCAACAATGGAAACGTTTATTTGTTTCATGTCAGTAAAGAAGCAAAGAATAAGAAGCAAAGAAATTTGTGCCGCCCCGGTGCTTCAAAGCCATGCAGTGCATGCACTGAGGAGCTGATAATCTGCTTGCAGGAGTTAAACCATCAGACACGGTGATTTAAATGCTTATTACTCTGCCAAGTATGTTCCCAGTCTTACCTGAGAGCCACCCTGCTCATGGCATGCACTTGAACCATTCCAAAAAATTAGATAAGTGTCAGAAGAGGGGACACGCATCTGACAGACTAAAAAGGAGCAACAGGGGAAAAACAAGCAGGGAAAAAATCATACTGGGAAAAGAGGAAAAACGGTGGGGAAAAAATCATTCTGGGAAAACACACAACACCTCAAAGAAAGGCCTTTTGTTTCTGCTTGGAAGAGACCACAGTAAGTGCTGCTATCTGGCTGTACTCGAGTGTGTAGCAGATTAAGAAGGGCCCATCTGCTGAATGTTTTCTCCATCTAATCAGCTCAGTTGGTTCTCACCAAAAGGTCGAAGGGCTCACCCTGCTGAATGTGGGATGCTGCTGTGCCACCATCCACACCCGATGAGCTCATTTAATTGCAGTCTTTGATTTCAGTGCATCTCAGCTATAACCCTTGGTGTGAGCTCTTTCTCCACCCATTAAAGATAAGATAGAAAAAAATGGAATCAGAGATTACCAACTGCGAGAAGGAGGAGTTGTTTTAAGTATTTTTCACTGTGTGGACCTCAGTTTCCCACACTGAGGAAATGAAATAGGTTAAACCTTGTTCTCTCACTCACCTTCCATGCCTGGGCATGGGAATATGGAAAGAAACATCTGTTTCAAGCTGGATGTAGAATTGTACAGAGGAGCAAGGGGCACTGTTCATTTGAACATGAAATAATGAATCCCAAGCAAAGCAGGGCACAGAAAACACACTGCCAAGTGCTGGGTGCTCAGTGCTGAGCTGCACAAGGAGGGATGGCTCAGAGCTTTGCCACAGCTTAGCAGTGACAGGTTACATTTCAGAAATTCCAAGTCCCCTTTAGGTTGGAGCTAGAAAAGGTGCTTAAAACACCTCCTGTACGGCCAAGCATGGATTGGATTTGAAATAATCTCCAGAAATCTGAGAAGCCTCTCTCTGCTTCTCTGCCCAAGTTTTACACAAACACTTGATGGAGAAGTGAGTCAGTGACCAGCCCTGCAGATTATGTTTGTGTTTATTCAAACACAGCATCCTGGCTGTGCTATCATCCACCAAAATCCACTTCCAGATGAGGCCAAGCCCCCTCCTCATTCTGAGAACTGCCCAACAAACAACTTCTTTAGGCACAGCTGCACCTAAAGCTGAGTATGAGTCTGTCTTAGGTCCTAAAAACCTTCTTCAGAGTCATTGCAGTGGACTTTAGTCTTTAAACTAGACTTTCAAACTAGTCTTTAAAGAGCCACTGAAATTTGCCTATATTAAGGCTAAACCTCAAATCTAAGGTAAAATATAACTTACAATTCTTATATAGTTTAAACAAGTTTCAGCAATGCTTGGCATGGGTTTGAACATTTAATTCATAACAACAATACATTTGATTTAAACGTTCAGAAAATGTTTTTGCCCACAGGAATTTGTTGTCTGACACTGGAAAAACACTTATCCATATCAAACTTACTGACACTGGGAATACCAGAGATGGCAATGCAGCGTTTGGTGTCTGCTGGATCACTGACAACACGGGGCATGACAGGACATGAGCAAACAGCAGGGAGAGGCCAGGAGGTTCTCCCTAAGCAAGGAACACACTTCATTATTGGCGTTAATTTTGCACTCAGGGAAGCCTAATTAGCAGAGGAGGGACAGAAACCACAACAGGGAACTGGGGAGGGGGTGGAGAAGTGGGAGTCCATTGTTATTCCGGTTTTTTGCTGTGTTGCAGGTCTATCTTCTTACTGACTGAATTGCTCATTAGCAGTTTTGTGCCCAGGGTTCTTCACCCTGGAAGCGAGCTCCTGTCAGAGATACCGTGATCAGGAGGAGAACAAAACCGGGTGGAGGGTGAGGGGGGAGAGCCTCTCTAACCTCCGTGAAACTGAGCACTGGAAGAAGTAGAAAACACCATCCACAGTTATAATTGCTCCTTATCATTTATCTTTAATCTCTGTTTGTTTACTTATCATTAATCCATCTCATCTGTCAACAGAGCTGGTGAATGCACACTAATAAATCTGGGGTGGAAATGTCGGTAATGTTCACTATATAGAACGTTCATCGTCATGTATTTGCATTTTTCAGATTTCATCTGACTGAATTTTCTCCAAGACTTTGTTACATTAGACTTCTGTTTGCAGCTACTAAATATGAAACAGTTCCAGACATGTCTGAAGTGGTTAAATATTCTTGACTACAATATCCAAACCCATGAACTATCTCCTGCCATACCGGTGGCAACTTTGTCAAGATCCATAGTAATAAACTTGTGACTTAGCAGGTTCAAGGGAAGTGACAATCCTATGAACCGAGTTCAGCATTATGAATCCATCAAACCAATTTTTCTGGTATTCAATAAGGCTGAAAAGTTGTTCATTTTACTCGGGAGCAGATGAAGGAATTGGGACAAGTTTGTAATGAATGTATGCTGAACAGAATTAAAATGACTGTGACAGTAAACTCTCACTGTTAGAGTGGAAAAGCGCAGGTTCATTATCTGTGCTGCTGCAGCTCGCCCCATGTTTTATTCAGAACATAACAGAACTGAAAGGTTTGAGTTTTCAGTCGGTAGGAAAGGCCCAGACTGACCTGTCTGGACATCTCAATTTACGTTTCTCCCTCTGATGGAACTAACAAGGAAAACCACACGGGGAACATGTCCCAGGTCTTCCTTTTCGTTATTTGCAATCTTGCTTTTCTGTCTGCAAGGCACGCTGGGGTTAGACAAACATCTGTTGGGAATGCCTTAAGCACACTTGATCCTGCTTTAGGGCAGAAGGATGGACTGGGTGACCTCTTAAGGCCACACCTAGTCCCATTATCTTCCTCTCTTTTTAAAGGGAATAACACTGCTGGGAAATTACACCACATGCTGAGGATAATTCCCCTGAGTAAAACCCAATCTACATTAAAACAATAATTGCTTTCAGGGAACACATGTTTTCAGACAACCCATTTAATACAATCAACATAAAGCTATGGCCCTAAAAGTTGGTATTTTTAAACGCAGGAAAAGAAAGCATGTTCTCTTTTGTGGGTAATCTGACCTAGCTCAATATCATTAAGGGGAAAATTCATTCCTATTTAAAACGAAACATGCAAATGACAAAGCATGGAGTCCCTCATAGTTCATGTAGAGTTTAGGGCAGAAAACGTCATTTTGCTGTGAAAAATTGCTTCATGTGACTGATGATGTTAAAAAAAGGAAAATGCCGTCATGCAGAGACATAGGTGCATCTGTAGCTTGAAATTTGTGTGTCCCACTGCACTCAAGAGTTACCAAAGGGGACTTCTCCCTCATCTTAGAAGTTAAGCACACAGTTAATAATTTTCAATTTCAAGGCCCTAACATAATGAGCATATGAATATTTTACTTCCATTTACAACGTCAGATAACAACGAGTTAAATCTTTACATGCCTAAAATGTTTGTTTTGCATAAACAGTTATTGACAATTTGCTTGTTTGGAAGTGCATTGACAATTTAGCAGTTAATTTTTAATACCTGCACTTAACTTCTCCCACTATCAGAAGATATTGTGGCAAGTCTGAATTTTTCTGGAAAAATTCAGGAGTCCTGCCCAGTTGCTAAGCTGTTTATTGGAAGAGCACTGCCTGCTCTGTGTTTAGGGTGTGATGTTATAAAGGATGTTAAGAAATCCATGACTTTTGGTGCACATCCCATAAATACTTCCAGATTAAGAGTCATACCCAATCCACCAGCCATTAACACTCGAAATCACGACTCCCATTCGTCTGTTTTGTCATCCACAGCAAAGAGAAGAGGACATAAAACCAGCAGCAGCCAGACAAAATCTCTGGCATTTAGCATTTTCCATCTGAGTGGGAGGGTGTGTGGAGGGGGGGAGTTACAGATGCCCAAATATTGTGAGTGTACTGGATAAACAACAAGAAATGAAGGTGCCACAACAGAAAATTGTAGATAATTTAAATTTTCCATTTCTAATTCCTTTTTCCCCCCCGTTCTAAAACACGCAGCAGTTGTTGAAAGGACAGGCAGCCCTCCCAACCCAGCCACACTTGTGAGGGAAAAACATCCAAGTGCCAAAGCTCTGGATCCCAGAGGTCACATACGGTTGCCATCCACACTGATGTAACTCTGAGCCTCAGTGATTATATTCCCAGGAGCAGGAGCCTGAAATCTGAGGATGAATTTAGAAAGCACCGAGGGGAACAAATGCACAGCCAGCTCTGCAACCACAGCACATGTATAGCTGCCTCTGAAATGTTTCTGTTCTCTTTCCACTGACACATGAGGGATCAGTGCCTACATTTTGAGTTTCGGCATTTGGACACAGCGTGCTGGAGGACTTGAGTTAAGGAATCTGCATTTTAATCCGCCCCTAAGAGGTACTGAACGTTAGTGAGGAACATGGAATTCACTTCCATATTCCCTTTCACAAACAAAGCAAAACAAAGCGAGTGACAGCATTAGAGACAGACCCATTCACTTTTTGAACTTTTCAGTGTAAACAAACACATGAGAAATCCATCATCGCTAAAAGGCTGCTAACAGCAGCCAGACTCCCCCACCCTCCCTGCGCATCTAAGCTTTCAGGAAAAAGTAGGAAGCGGGGAATAATGATCCATACGATCCTCTGGGGAGCCGTCCTCTCCTTCTCCCCCACCCCCGGTCACTTTTCACCTCCTTGTTCCATACACAGAATAAAACGCAGGCCCTGCAGTATTTTAAGTATGACCAAACTAAATTATTCTAACATTAGAGAGGGAAGCTGTACTACTGCAGCAAGCAAGCACGGCCAGGTCTCCCGTTCCAGCTCCAGGGCTGGCTCCTGGTGTCCATCTGAGATGTTTGGAGTGTCAGCAGGAAGCAGGGCACTGACAGACTGTCCCACAGGATATGTGGCACCTCTGTCACCCCACAGTGGCTCTGTGGGTCCCTCAGCATCTGTATTCTGCACTCTGGGTGATGCCTTAAGTTTGAGCTTTCATGTTTTTCAGATTCTGTGCTGCTGCCCAGGGGTGCAGTTCTGAGCCTCAGTCACTCAGCTCTTTTCACAGAGTAGGTAAGGAAAAAAAATCCTTTTCCTGCTGAGGACAAGGACAACTTTCAGCCCAACAGCACAAAAAAGGGTGGACTGAAGAAGGAAAACTAGAAGGATGGGACCTCACAACCTGGAGCTGGAATTGGACAATTAAACCCCAATATGCAAATGGACCAAAACTTACAAAAATATAAGATCTCATGACCAGTCATCCATTTTGTGACCATTTTGGGTCCACCTTGGGTGTAGCTCTGGCCAGGCTCTTGTCCTGCCCCAGTAGAGTAGATGCTGGATGCTTTTCAATAAATCCCTACTTTATTCTCCAGCTCTGTCCAGTCTCTGTTTCAGGTCAGCCTTCCCAAGACATCACAGGTGAGAGAGCAGCCAAGGGCATCCACAAGGAATGCTTCTTCCCCTGCACTGTTTCTGGGTGTGTTATCTTTTAAATTGATACATCTGCTTTTTCCTAAAGCTCTGGAAGCAGTGCCTTGGGGTAGAGCTGTCCAGCTGAGCATTCCCCAGGCTGTGCACCAGGAGAAGGGCATGGTTACACCTCACATGGACACCACTGCAAAGCCACTTCCCAACTCTCCTGCCTCTTCAGCATTTTTATTCCACGTGGAAAGTTCACTGATTAATTACTGATGATCTTATTTTCAGCACACAGGACCAGAAAAAAAAACTGGGCTGAAACAGACAATTATAAAGTCAGAGCCACGGACATTTTGAGTTCCAGAAGACAAGAATTTGAAAGCTGCTTTGTGAGAATTTGTGGAGGATAGAAGAAAGCCACCCAGAGGAAAAGCAAACGTGGTAATTTTCCACCCAGAGATCCTCCATCCGAGGGTCACACGCCCTTGAGACTCTCAGAGTTCACTCCAGGGTGGAAAAGATGCGTTCAAAGCAGCACAGGGGAGCGAGTTAAAAATAAACAGATGGAATGTGGAACTTCAAAGATTTTCCGTTTATTGTCTTTGTTTCTATTTTGGCAGGATGTAACTCAAAAGGCACCCAAACCAGGCATGTGCCAGCACTTTCAGGAGCGAGGCTAAATAACAAGTCATTGCCTGAGCTCCCGCCCATCTAGTAAGTTTCCTGAAACAAGAATCCGATGAATCCTTTCAAGCTGACTCATCCGTGTAACATTGGTCTCCCACCAGTCAGAATTTTGCATGCTGCAGTGCAAAGCTGTTTTAGCCAGCTTGAGTGGAAATCTAAGTGTTGCAGATACTCACATTCTGAAAAGGAACCCCTACAGAACTGCTCTTATGCCATCTTTGAACAATACGTTTTTAAAAATGCGAATTAGTTACGGCATAGGATAAAGTCACTATGCTAATGTTAAAAAAAAAAACAAAAAAAAACCAAACCCACAAAAACCCAACAAGACTTCGCTTGCTGCTGGCAAGCCACAAATATTCCAAGCCCAAGGTAAGAGTCTCCACTGCACCAGGTGGATGCTGGTGCAAACGCTGTCTGTTTTTTATTGTTTATTGTGAAGTTCCACAAGCAACTCCAGTCTGCAGGAATGTTAGTCATGATAGGTCTACTGTAAATATCAGCTGATATTATTAGCTCATCATTTCCTCTCTTTTCCCCCCATTCCACAACCTGCATACTGATTAGAAGAGCAAAAAATTGCTGTTTTGCTGTCACAAATCAGAATGCATCTTTTTTTTACGTGGCTTTCTAGTTTATTAAAAAAATGATGTTTTCTTCAGTAGGACAGCGTGGTTACACACAAACAATACAGTGATTATGCACAATACCATCAAGAGAAACTGAAACTAGAGGATACGTGAGGTATTTGTGAACTGAAATAACAAACAAACAAAATGCACATTAAAAATCTCACCCTGTCCAATTTTACATCATTACTCCAAAAATTTGATTTTTTTTTTTTTCCTAGCTACTGGCAATGACACCTATGGCTTCCCTTATTACAGGCACTCAAAGACAGGAGAAATTCATCCAAGAAAAAGGTGTTTCATGTACAGACGTGGTGCTCAACAGTAGAGTGATGCTGGATTACACAAGCCATGCATCTCTAGGAAATAACTGTACATTTTCATCACTTTAAACTTCATGCCTAAATACTTTTATCACCGTAAATTGACTTAGCAGTCTTAGTCTTGCTCAGACTCTATTATTTTCGGTACATAAATAAGATGTGCTAGTGGCAGTCAGAAGAAATAGAATTAATAGCAAATATCCCCCTGTGTAAGAGCCCCACAGCACAGCCAAACTGTCCCTGCTCTTTTTTTTTTTTAATCCTTTTAGATTATGTCACGTGTCTGAATTTCCCTGAAATGTCCCCAGTGTGGTCAATGATGATCTTATTTAATACTTAAATTAGGACTTCAACTGCCACAAACTGGTGCATAATATCAATAATTTTAAAATAGACTGGACTACACTGGAAGAGAAGAAAGAAGAGAAGAGAAGAGAAGAGAAGAGAAGAGAAGAGAAGAGAAGAGAAGAGAAGAGAAGAGAAGAGAAGAGAAGAGAA